>JAMFLL010000297.1:0-45955 GCA_027475725.1 Pythium rhizo-oryzae
GATCGCGCGCTCGAACGCGCCGCGCGTCGGGTTGCCCGTGCGCGAGTACTCCCAGCCCTTGCCGAACGAGTTGGGCTGGTCCTTGCCGTAGACCACGCCCGGGGACGCCTGCGCGAACGTGGACGCGAGGCTGATGGGCACGGCCACGGCGCCCGTGAACGGGTCCGGGTCCTGGCCGGCGTGGATGGCCTTGGTGCCGAAGCCGCGGTGCTCGTCCGTGTAGTTCTGCGCGGCGCTCATGGTGGCGGGAGATGAGAGGTTGATGTGGCGTCGCGGGGGAGAATCCGAGAATGGCGAGGGCAGTGCCATGGCACGGCGCGCGGCCGCCGCTGATGGCTGCCGTCCAATCTCCGGTAGATCTGCCTGCAGACGAATGCAACGGCCCCCTTCGTCCGCTCCAAAAAGGCTACGCATCCCCCTTGGTGTCGTCTGATTGGCTACTGGATTGGTTACACGGGCGGTAGGGGACCATATGATTGGACGAAAGGATGACGATCTCCCCTACCCACAGGAAGCGTCATCTGGGTCGCGCTTCAAGCGACCTTCGCGCGACCGGCGGCGGTCCCTCAACTTGAAGAACCCGCGATTCGTGGCGCTTGGCTGTGGTGGCTGGCGGTTGGGCAAGCGCCCCCCGTGCCACGCTATCGACACACAACGGCAACGCGAATCTTGCTGCATCTCCACTGTGTCGGCTCGGAGGTTCCAAGTCGAGAACCAAGGCGTGATGATGTCAACAACAGCGGCAGATTAGGTTGTGGCTACACTCGTGACACAGAGAATCGGTCGAATCGATGGCACTGCGATCCACCAGGTGGCAGCAGCGTGATCGAAGCCAGGATACAGCAAGATGGCTCCATGCATGCACGAACTGCCATGAGCCATGCAGTCCCCCAGTGGCACGACAGCTCGCGAGTCGCGGCATGCCACGCTCGGGTCCGATCGGATCTCTGGCACGTTGGCCGCCGCACGTTGTTTGCCAAGCAACCCAAATGGCAAACAAACACGGCGGTTTTTGTCGCGCGTGCGCCATGCCATGTCGCGGACCCTTTGATTCGCTGAAAGTCGGCTTTATTTCGATACTCGGCTTTGGATAGGTTATAATCAGTCGTACCCATCCGATTGGTCGAAACGGCCCATCAATGGTCCATGGGAAGTGCGTAAGCCGGCCCACTCTTGGGAGAACACAGCGGGACGCCGCCGTTGCCGACAAAAGTCGACCACCGACCACTCTGCCACCCGCGCCAGCGCTGCCACCGCCACGCCACGCGCCATGCTGCCAGCGTCCACCTCGCTGCAGCTGCTGCTACGCCGCAGCGTTGCGGCGCCCTCCCGCATGGCACTGACTGCCAGTGCCACGCGACGTGGGTTCACGGCTGCCACGGACGCCACGGCGCTGCACGTGCTGCTGCCCCAGACGCGCCACCTGCCCGTGCAGGCGGCCGCCGTCGCGCTCAAGCGCCGCCGCGAGCGCCACCGCGCGGACCTCGCGGAGCGCTGGCGCCAGCGCTGCGCCGCGCAGACGCGCGAGTTCCCGCGCTGCCTCGCGACCTCGGCGGTGCGTCTGTGGGATCGCCCTCGTGGCCGTTTTGTTATCTGACGTTGACGCCTTTGTTGTATGGTGACCAGGTCCACATTGCCTCGACGACGCACGACTCGTGGTGGCGGCGCGTGCGGCAGTGGGTCCGCGCGGCGCTCCACTTCTGGAAGCTGCTGGGGCTCGCGGCGCCGCTCGTGGCCACGGCGCCGCTGGTCGTGGCCGTGCGCGGCGGCGCCGCCGAGCAGCGCTGGTGGGCCTACGCCACGTGGGCCGCGCAGCGCTCGTCGCCGGCCGTGATGAAGTTCCTCCAGTGGGCCAGCACGCGCCGCGACATGTTCCCCGCGACGTTCTGCGACCGCTTTGAGAGCTTCCACGAGCACGCGCCTGTGCACTCGTGGACCGACACGGAGGACGCGCTGCGCATGGCGTTTGGCACCAAGTGGCGCGACATTCTCGAGCTCGAGCGCGAGCCCATCGGCTCGGGCTGCATCGCGCAGGTCTACCGTGGCAAGCTCCGTGCCACGGGCGAGGACGTGGCGGTCAAGGTCATCCACCCGCACGTGAAGAAGCTCGTGGAGATGGACCTGGACCTCATGCGCGCCGGCGTGTGGCTCATGGAGCGGCTCCCGCGGCTGCGGCTGCTCAGCGGCCGCGAGAGCATCGACGAGTTTGCGCTGCTCATGGAGCGGCAGCTCAACCTGCGCGACGAGGCACGCAACCTCGAGCAGTTTAGCGACCACTTTCGCGAGCGCCGCGGGCTGCGGTTCCCCAAGCCCAACATGAAGTACACGAGCGAGACCGTGCTGGTCGAGTCGTTCGAGCGCGGCGTCCACTTTAACGACCTCGCCGCGCAGCTCAACGACAAGGACCGCCGCGCCGTCGCGCGCGTCGTGCTCGACTCGTACCTGCGCATGGTCTTCCTCGACAATTTCGCGCACGGCGACCTCCATCCGGGCAACTTGCTGTTCGATCTCCACGCGCACAAGAGCCGCACGCGCCGCGACGGCAAGCACGCGACGGCGCCCGGCGCAGCCGACGCCGGCGTGGTCGCGATCGACGCCGGCATCGTCACCAAGCTCGAGCCGGAAGATCTGCGCAACTTTGTCGAGCTCTTCCACGCCGTCGCGACTGGTAATGGCTACAAGGCCGGCGAGCTCATCGTCACGCGCAGCAAGCGCGCGGACCTCGGGCCGGACGCGCCCGTGGAGAAGAAGTGCACGGACATGGTGTCCTTCTGCAAGGGCATGGAGAAGATCGTGTCGGACGCGCTGTCGTGGAAGCTGCGACTGGAGAAGGTGCACGTCGGCGCGCTGCTCCGCGAGGTCATGGAGCTGTGCTGCAACCACGAGGTCAAGCTCGAGGGCAAGTACGCGTCGATCGTGATCTCGATCGCCGTGCTGGAGGGCGTGGGGCGCAAGCTGGATCCGGATCTCGACGTGCTGGGCGTCGCGCTGCCTATCATTGCCCAATCGCTCGTACGAAACGTGTGGAAGTGAGCCAGCGCGGCCTTTTTATTCTAAATGCATTCACCACTGTCACCGACGCCTCAATAGAATTTCTCAACCTCACCAAGATACCCTCCACTCCTTGCCTGAGCTACGTGGGCTTGCGATACATGAACTCGTAGAGCAGGATCGCGACGAGATGCGAGCGCAGGCGCTCCGCCATGTCTAGTGCCGTCTCGTTCGTGCTGTAGGTGCGCGACTTGAGGTTGCAGTCAAACTGGAGCAGCACTTCAGCGGCAAGAGCCGAGTCGTTCGCGGCAGCTATTAAATCATTTAATCGTTTACACGGAGGAAGGCAACAAGGAAACGGAGTGTGTGTGGCTTACCATAGTGAAGGGCCGTCCAGCCGTCATCCTAGGGGTGAACCAAGCAATGCTGTCCGTTAGTCTCCGGATCTGTCGGGAGTCAAGGCTGTTAGTCACATACGTCAGTTTCGTCAATGAATGCCTTCTTCTTCAGGAGCATCTTGGCAACCCCGGCGTGGTCCTCACCACATGCCTAGGATACACATGTGAGATGTGGAATGCACGGCATACGGCATCGGAGAGCCACCTCACCAGCATCAACGGAGTCATGCCGTGTTTATCCTTCCGGTTGATTGTGATTCGGCGCACAGGTGCCTTTTCCACCAGTTTTTCAGCGATCTTCTCGTGGCCGCCCATGACTGCATAGTGCAGCGGCGTCCATCGAGCATCTAGCTGTGGCCATGAAGTCAGAAGATTGTGAATGGAACGATCAGACTGCAAGGCCATAAAGTATTACTACGTAGTAGTACGTACGTCTGCGTCGTCGATCGTGGCTTCCTCGTGGACAAGAGTTCGTACAGCAGTCTCAGCGCCCTAGATGGTGGGATCCTGCTTGTGATTATCGAGAGCAAGTTCATGGTGCGAGGGTAACTCAGAACTCACATAACGAGACGCGTAGTGGAGGGCGGTGCGACCTTTTTCCTACAAGGCACACGGGAACTCCATCAATCTCGTAGTCGAACATGCTTGGAAGAGGATACCGATCTCACGTCTTTGCCGTTCGGGTCTTGGTTGTTGATTCGTAGTTGGTTGAGCAAGTACGCATTGTGATCGAGCTTTGCTGTGGTCGTCCAAGGTGAATTCAATGCTGTCACAATCTCGAGATCGCGAAAGGAACGCACCATGGATGTGGAAATAGATCGTTCGACGGTAGACACGGATGCGGTGGTTGATGGAGTCCCCCTCCACCTGTCGTAGAACAGGCGCACTGGTGCCTGCCTTCCGCTGCTCACTCCAGTTGTACTGCATAAACAGCCGCGTGTCCTCTTCCTTCGTTTTCTGACGCCGCTTCCGCTTGCGCTGCTCAGCCTCCTCGGCCTCCTTGCGGAGGAACTCCTCCAGCTCGGGATCTCCGCTACCACTGACGATGAGTGGCATGTCATCTTTCGCTTTCCCGCGCAGGAACATGATCCCTCAGTGTGAGATTTATGACCTGCTCCGCGCTTGGCGTGCGAGAGGTGCAAATGCGTACACGTGAGCCGACGGTTTGGTGCAAGTTGAGAGACGTGCTATATCAGTCTCATAACCGCTACCCGTTCTACCACCCATGATATCCTCAGTGTCGACGTTGTGATTACTCAGATGCGCTGCGCGATCGTCCGCGCTTCTTCTCTTGCCGCGAGCGACTGGGCGACTTGGACAACGTGCGCCGACGTTGACGACCAAACTGGTCGGCAGACGGTGATCGTGAGCGGGCCGACGGGCTAACCAAACAATCCAACCAATTATGACGTCAGGCACATCAGTCATGGTGTAAAGAGTTGGTATATCGAGTGTGTACCTGCGATCCCTCCCTCGGTTGCGCGGAGACGGGCTTCGGCGACGATCGCGGCGGCGACCGCGCTCGCGTGACCGCGACGGCGAGCTGTAGAAAAAATAGAACGTGAGATCTCGACCGCGTGGGGAAGTCGCTATAACGCAAACACTCACCGACGAGCACGCGATCCACGCGTTCGTTCGCGAGACTTGGATCGAGAGGGCGAACGGCGAGAGCGCCGGCGTCGGGAGCGCGACGGAGACCGGCTGAGAGAACGCGAGGGCGACCGGCGGCGCGAGCGGGAACGCGACGACGAGCGCGAGTAGGAGCGGGAGCGAGAGCGAGAGCGCGAGGGGCTGCGCGGGCGGCGACTGCGCGGGGGCGACGCGCGTCGGCGCTCGTCACGTCGGCGACCACCACGTTCACGGCCTCGCTCTGCAGCTCCGCCATCTCGCCCGCCACGCGCGCTCGATCCTCCCGGGTGGCTCAGTCCGTACGGCTGCTGGCCCTGACGCGGCCGCTGCGGTGCGTCACCGGTGCTGGTGTTCGCAGCGGCGTCCTGGCGCTTGCGGTCGAGCACGTCGCGCAGCTGGCGCTTGTCCTGCGCGGCCTGCGCCATCTCCTGCTTCTTCTTCTCCAGAATCGCCGGCGGGATGCCCGTCGGGTGCGCCTGCGCGCTCAGCAGCAGCGCCCAGAGCTCCTCCATGAACGCCGGCGCGTCCTTCTCGAGAAAGCCCGTGAGCGTGAGCTGCATCTGCCGCGGGTCCAGCGGCTCGTCCACCTTGGGCTCGAGCAGGTTGATGATCATGGCCACGACGATGTCGTCCTCGAAGCCCAGCAGCTGCGTCACGCGCTCGGTGACCCACTGGCCGATGACCTCGCGCTTGACCTTGGTCAGGTCCACGCGCTGGTCGAAGCTCTTGGGGAACGAGAGCTTGGCCAGCAGCTTCTTGTTCTGCGAGAAGAAGCGCGCGTCCTGGTCCACGCTCGTGCCCTGCGGGGGAACGAGTTGATGCGTTAATTCCCGTGTACAGAGAGCTATTAGGGAGATACACAGCGCGCTGGCCACGCACGCGGAAGAAGCTCATCTCGGTCGGGTCGCTTCGCCAGTATCTCGCCTGTTGTTCTGTATTAGGGGGAAATGGAGATTGGCCGAGGGGATACCCTCTCGTAGTGCATATCCTTGACCTATACTATGCGATTATACAGGTCTTTCCGCGCGCTTCATTTCTGAAGCGCACAATGCATGTGGATGGCGATCCGCGAAGCAGGGAGGGGTACGGTACAGAATGGCGTTTGGTAGGATACGTGTATGTACTGGTGTAAGATATGCAGCAGGATACAGAGGAGGCGCGTGCGGCTCCCTGTGTCTTCACGCGGTCGTGGGCGCCGGAGGCGGCGGCGAGTCGCTGTTCAGGGGCGACTCGGCGAACGCGTCGAGCGCCGCGCGCACGGCCTCGAAGGGCGCGTCGGTGAAGAGCGAGGCCGGGTACACGGCCGCGCCCCACGCCGGGTGGAGCAGGATCTTGCAGAAGCCGGCGCTGAGGCAGCGATACCGCAGCAGCAGCTCCACGCCGTCGACTTCGCTGTACACTTTGTTGGACGGCAGCGTGAGCATCTACGTGAGCACGCGCAGACGTGTGTTAGCGAGCCATCCACGAAACACGATTGAAAAGGACATGGCAAAGCGCACCGGCAGGCCCGAGCACGGGTCGATAAAGTCGGCAAAGTACTTTTGCGCGATGAGGTGGGACGTGACAAACTGCGCGAACGCGACAAACGTCTCGAGCAGCCGGTCCTTCTCGGCGTCGGCGTCGACGCCGAACTGGCTCAGGTCCATGAGCGACTTCTGGCACGTGAGCACGGCCAGGATCGTCGCGTCTTTGATGGTCTTGGTCTCGAACTGCGCCGGGAACACGTGCTTGAGCTCGCGCAGCAGGATCTTGGGGCACCGGTGCACCGACACCTCGAAGCCGCGGCGCACCTCCGTGGGCGGCAGCAGCGCATCGCCGCGCAGCGACGACGAGGACGGCGGCGCGGGCGCCGCGGGCTCAGCGGCGGCAGCCGGCGTCGAAGCCGAGGCCGTGTGGTCCACCGCGACGTCGCCCATCGAGGCGCTGGGACTGCTGGCGAGGAGAGCGCAGGTGGCCGGCGGACTAATGCGCCGTGGGATCACACACTTCGCTAGTGTTCCAGAGTGGGAAAACTGCGGATGGCGCATCGATGGCCCCGTGGAAACCGATGCTATCTATTATGGAAGGTACATGTCGATAACCCAGTCATCTGGAACCTGGGAGGACGGGGTGATTGGGTGATTGGCGTCGCCTCCATCCACTCGGGCAATTATGCTTCCCACACCCAAATCGCCATGGAGGACGCCAAGCCGATGGAGACGCCGCAGCCGATGGAGATCGAGACGCCGCAGGGCGCCGTGGCAGTGCCAGCGCCCGTGGCAGCCACGGCTGTGGATGCTGCCACCGCTGCCACGCCGGCGCCGACGTTTGTGAACGGCGAGAACGACGAGGACATCAAGCTCATCGTGCTCAACTACGGCAAGTGGAAGGACGCCAAGACCATGGACACGTTCCTGCGCGCGCAGGGCGTGACGTTCCGCAAGGTGCAGAAGTCGCGGCAGCTCACGTTCGGCTTCGTGCACTTCCACTCGCAGGAGGAGCGCGACGCGGCGCTGCCGCAGCTGCGCGCGCTCGAGTGGTGCGGCGACAAGATGGAGGTCAAGACGGCGCTGCCGCGCAAGGGCGTCAAGCAGCCGCGCGACGGCGCCGGCCACAAGCGCGCGCGCGAGGACTCGCGCAAGAAGCGAGACGCCGAGGGCGGCGGCGACGATGACAACAACGACGAGAACGCCGCTGCCGGGGGTGACGACGACGACGAAGGCACCACGGCGGCGGCGGCCTCGGACCGCGTGGCGCCCAAGCACGCGCGCGAGGTGGTCACGCCGTGGGCGGACGTGCCGTACGAGGAGCAGCTGCAGCGCAAGGAAGGCGAGATGAAGAAGGTGCTGGTCAAGATCGTGCGCCAGACGCGCAAGGAGTACTTCAAGAAGGAGAAGCGCGTCCACAACGAGCAGCGCAACCGCAAGAAGCAGAAGACCGAGCAGGGCGACGAGGACGACAACGACGGCGGCGAGAATGAGCCGCGCGGCCAGGCCACGTACATCCCGACGTGGCTCACGAGCCACGGGTCGCTCTTCGTCGTGGCCGACGACGTGCTCTACTCGCGCCCGCACGAGGGTGCCGCCACCGCGACCTGGACGCGCGTCGCGGACGCGCCGCGCCTCTCGGCGATCGTATCCTTCGGCAGCGAGCTGGTCGCGGCGACGCTCGACAACTCGATCCTCGTGCTCAAGCAAGGTCCGGACGCCATGTACTGGGATACGCTTTGCACCGGTCCGAGCGAGCCTGTTCTGTCGCTGGCGTCGCTGCGAGGCTACTTGCTTTGCTGCACCGCCTCGGGCAAGATCGTCAAGCAGGAGGGCACGGGCCGTTTCGCATCGGGTGTCTGGACGGAACTCGCGCACGTGGAGGGCGCGCGCTCGATCGCGATGCACAACGGGTACGTGTACGCGTTCACCGGTGACGAGACCAAGTCGTCGTGGCAGCGCGCGAAGCTGGCCGCGGAGACCCTTGACACACTGGCATTCGAGCCGTTCGAGTGGCCTCCGGTTCAGGTTGCGGGTGGCGAGCTGCTGGGCTTGTGCTCGCACGACCACCAGCTCATCCTGCTCTCGGGCCGCTCGCTTGTGTACGGCAACCCGGATGGCGAGGCGGGTACCGAGCAGACTCTACCGCTTAACCTGGAGGGCGACGTCCAAAAGATCTCGGGCCTCGCGAGCCACAAGGGTCTGTGCTGCCCCATGGACTCAATCCACGCGTCGCCGTCGACTGTGGGCTACCGTAACAAGTGCGAGTTCAGCATCGGCTTTGACGCCGACGAGAAGCCGTGCGTCGGCTTCCGTATGGGTCTCTTCCGTGACGGCTCAGTCGTGGTAAGCCCGCCGACGGACTGCATCAACGTGTCGCCCGTGATGGTCAAGGTGTGCGAGGGCATGCAGAGCCTACTGGACACGAGCAACGTGCCCGTGTACGATGTCAAGACCCAGACTGGCGTGTGGCGCCAGCTCACGGTGCGTCTCGGCGAGCGGACGCAGCAGCTCATGGTCGTGCTCCAGATCAACCCGAAGGGACTCTCGGAAGAAGAGAAGGCCAGCGTCCACAAGCTCACGCTCGACAAGTTCACGGACGCTGCGGCCCTCGATGGCGTCAAGGTGACGTCGCTCTTCATCCAGGAGTACGCCGGTGTGTCGACTGCGTCCGAGGACGAGCCGCTCGTGCACCTCTTCGGCGCCAAGACCATCGAGGAGCACTTGATGGGCAAGCGCTTCTCGATCTCGCCCAGTGCGTTCTTCCAGGTCAACACCCAGGGCGCTGAGACGCTCTACTCGCTCGTTCGCCAGCACGCTAACGCTGATGAGACCACGCTGCTCTATGACGTGTGCTGCGGTACTGGCACGATTGGTATCTGCTCGTCGATCGGCGCCGCCAAGGTCGTGGGCATTGAGATCTGTAAGGCGGCTACCGACGATGCCGCCGTGAACGCTGAGCTCAACGGCGTGAAGAACATCTCGTTCGTAAACTCCAAGGCCGAGGATGTCATGCGTGACATGCTTCGCTCCAAGCAGGAGGGCACTGAGGACGCGCACCTCAAGCGCGTCGTCGCGATCGTGGACCCGCCGCGCGCCGGTCTCCACCACCAGGTTCTTCGCTCGCTGCGCAGCTGCCCGCCTGTCGACCGCATCGTGTACGTGTCGTGCAACCCGACGGGCTCGCTCATCCAGGACGCCATCACGCTGTGTGGCCCCAAGACCAAGTCCATCACGGGCAACGCTTTCCGCCCTGTGCACGCCATCCCCGTGGACATGTTCCCGCACACGCCTCACTGCGAGATGATTATTGTGTTTGACCGTGTGGGCAAGGCCAGCAACATCTAGACATCGATCAACCACAGCTCCCGTACTGCATAGCAATAGATCTACACAAACTACCAACAGCGAATGAATGACGTACGCAAGCATCTTGTCGTTTCAATTACTCGACGATTTCCTCGAAGTCTTGCTCCGCGAAAGGCGGCGCCTCGTCCATCATTCGTGACTTGAATGGCTTGATAGATCGCTTCACCGGGGTCGTGTCGGCCACCACGACCACGGGGAGCTTGCGCTTGGGCGTCGGGGCTGGGGACTTGGCTGCCGCGGTCGCTGCTGTGGCCTTGTTGGGGGTCGCGGCGGGCTTGCGTGCACCTCCTTTCGTCTTGGTGGCCTTGCTCATGCTTCGCAGGGAAGGTAAGTCCATGAAACCGGAGGGGAAGAGGCCCATGAGCTGCAATCATGCGCAACAAGTGCGTTAGGCCCGATTCTCTATCATCACTACGCAGCGCAAAGGCCTCCAACGTACCCGCACAAAGAGCCGATTCCGTTCCTGTCGTGCATTGAGCTGCACGTAGTCGGCTTCTTTCATCGTCTTCTTGTCCTCGGTCTTGAGCATTTGTCTACAACACAGGATTTCGCATGTCAGTTGTGAGCGCACGATCAACAAATTGATCCATACCGGTAGTCGTTCTCCTTGACGATCCACTCGTCCTGCAGCTGCACGAGGCGATGGAGGTTGAGGCTGAAGTTCTTGTCCTTGAGGAACTCTTCACAAGTGAGAACAAAATGACAGGCATGAGTACCGAACTGAGCAACAGAGTAATCCCCATCTAACCGCCACTGGTCACGCGCATTACCTTCTTTGACGCTTTCCATGGACTCTTGTACCACCCGTTCGCTGTACGGTGTGATCTGTGCAGAGCAGCAACACGTTACTACACGTTGCTTCACCGCCAATTCCACCAGAATGCAATAGAAGTCCTCGCACCTCTGCGCCAAGTGCAGCAATCGACTTTTCCATTTCTTCCTTCACGTTGCGAGCCGCGTCCCGCGCTTCGAGTCGCAGCATATTGGACTGCAAGGCATCCCAACACATCCACATCAGCTATTCAGAATCCCCACACCGCAGCTCAAAGGGGAAAGGCATAAGCGCACTTTGAGGTACTGCTTCGTGAAGGGCAGAAACGTCATGAGCGTCGCGAAATACCCGTTCACACGCCACTTGTTTGGGTGCGCGTCGACCACCAGTCGGTCCACAGCACGCAGCGCATCGTCCAGCTGCCGCGGGAAAACCTTGGTGAACGGCGTGGTCTCGGTCACTACAGTGTCAAACAACAAACATACCACGTGCAAAAAAAAAAAAAAAGTTAGCCCACCATTCCTCACACCATCCACACAAACATGGACACGCACGATCGTGCACAGCACGGCGTAGCGCCTCGATGCCGTCGACAATCTCCGCCGCCGGCTGCCAGTCGCTCGCGGCCTCGGACCACTCGTCCAGGAACGCTTTGACCGCCCTCGACGACTCGGCGCCGCCTTTCTTCGGCCGCTTGGCCTTCTTGACGGGGGCCGCGACCTCTGGCGCCTCCGCGTCGTCGTCGTCGCCGTCCCCGTACGCGGCCGCGCCGCCGATGGTCTCGATCTCGTCGCCGGCGTTCACGAAGAAGCCCGAGTGCTTGGTCTGCACGCGCGCCTGCGTGTGGATCTCCTCGATGTTCTGGTGGAGCTCCGCGTCGTCGATAAACGAGTCCTCCGAGTCGTACAGGTCGTCGTCGTCGCCGCGCATAAAGCCGTCGTCGTCGTCGTCGTCGTCATCATTGCCGCCGTTCTTCCGCACGGGCGGCCCCACGACGGCGCCGCCGCCGTAGCGTTTCTCGAGCCGCTCGATGATGTCGAAGCGCTGCGTGCGCGGCGTGGACAGCGGCAGCCCGCCGACGATCTCCTCCGCGTCCCCCGCAGCGCCGCTCGTGTCGATCACGCGCGCCATGGCAGCGGAGGCGTCCACCACGGCCACGGGCTTGGCCGTGGCGACGGCCGTGGGAGGCGGCGGGTCGCTGGGCCCGTGGACGCGCTCGTACTCGCGCACGAGCTCTTTGTAGTTGACCTCCGTGCACGCCGTGGCACTGAGCTTCACGTGGAACACGCGGCGGCGGCGTGGCGCCATGGCAGCGCCTGCCACGGGCGCCACGGGCGCGGCGGGAACGACGACACCAGCGTCCATGGTGGCCGCAGTGTGTAGAATCGCGTGTTTTTGGTTGTTATGTAGGAGCAGGACAACAGACGGTTCGTATCGCACGTTTGTATCGGATATGCAGAGGTTACGGTGTATTACAAGCAACGTAAGCTGCACTGGGCGAATTGAGTTCTCACTCAGGATAGTGTACCCATCTGAGACCAACGCCCTTACTGCCGATCGTGAGCGCCGGGTACGAGGGGTCCAGCTCTGTCTTTAGTAGTTCTTTGCGATCCACGGCAGCTGGTCCAAGTCCACGTTTCCACCAGAGATGACGACACCAACATTGATCACAGTCTTGCCCTGCGCGATCTCCTGCAGCGGCAGCTTGTGGGTGACGACGCCGGCGGCCGACGTGGCGCCGCTGGGCTCCACCACGATCTTCATGCGCTCCCACATGAGCTTCATCGTCGACACGATCGCGTCGTCCGACACCAGCAGGATGTCGTCCACATGGTCGCGGATCACTGGGAAGTTGTTCTCGCCCAGCGTCGTAGGGAGACCGTCGGCGATCGTCTTGGGCGGCGTCCTATGGCCCTGCAGCGTCTTGGAGTGAAAGCTCGCGTGGGCATCAGCCGCGCCCTCAGGTTCAATGCCGAACACTTTGATGGCCGGATTCGTGGACTAAGACGAACAAAATCCAATGTTCAGTTAGCGCACGCATCAGGCGAAAAGACACCCGCTACGAAGTGTTAGCGAAGCGTACCTTGAGTGCCATGGCCGTGCCAGAGCAGAGCCCACCGCCTCCGACGGGCACAGCGACCGCGTCGAGCTGCACACCAAACTGCTCTTGGGTCTGTTCCACCAGCTCCAGCGCCGCCGTGCCCTGGCCGCTCATGACGTCGGGGGCGTCTGACGGGTGGATGTACACGCCGCCGGTTCGCGCGACCCACTCCGCTGCGACAGACGCGCGCGCTTCTGTCGTCGGCTCCGAGAGCACGACCTGCGCACCGTAGCCGCGCACGGCGTTCTGCTTGACAGACGTCGCGTTGCTAGGCTGTGTGTGTGTGTGTGTGTGTGTGTGCGTGTGGCGGGGAGACGCCTGCCAGTCAGTGCGGAAGTTGACCCTTGCCATCTTTACCAAACGATGGACGCACCATGATGACGACCGCCTTGCAGCCGGCGTCGCGCGCGGCGGCGGCCACGGCCTGCGCGTGGTTGCCACTCGAGTTCGTGACGAACGTGAGCGGCTCGCCGTTCGGTGTCGTGGCCGAGCCACGGCGCTCGATCTCGTGGCGAACGGCGTTGGGGTCGCTCCGCGGAACTTGAACGCGCCGATCTTCTGAAAGTTCTCACACTGAGAAAGACAACAACAAAGAATATGGTCAGGAGAGGAAGACGTTTAGCGCGTCATCCCCAGGTAAGTCGCACCTGGAAGAACATTCGAACTTGCACACCTGAAGGGTTAGCCGACGCGGCGGCGTCCAGCGCGCCGCACGTGAGCACGGGCGTGCGGTGTGCGAACCCGTCGATGCGCTTGGCGGCGGCGCGGATGCTCTCGAGGGAGATCACGTACGGAGCGTCCGCGGCGGCGGTGGTGGCGTCGAGTGTCATCAGTGCTGCGGCGCGGGAACGTTCGACTTTTGACAAGTGAGACCGAGGCGAGTCCTTTGGTCAGTATACTACGACTCGCCTGACTCAGCCCGAGTCACTCAGCGCAGAATCTCGTGAGTGTTGGGCCAAGTGAGCTGAGTGTCGTGGGAGACGTGATCTTTGATGACGCGCAGGCTGCCTGTCAACAAAGATCGCGCCCCGCTCGGCATCTACAAAAGTGGGCACACGTTCTTGTGGTCGTTTTGACGACCATACGAAGAGAAATAGAAGGGGTGCCTCACGTTCCCATGTCGAGCCTCTCGAAGATCACGGCATGGATTTAACGTAAGTTAGACGCTCCAGTCGCGCGGCGGCGGGCGGTGCAGCGGCGCGACCTCGACCGGGAAGAAGCGCGCGAGCGCCGCGCGGATGTTGAAGCGCGGCCGCGAGAGCGAGAGTCGCCGGCTCGAGTACCGCGACGAGCAGCAGCCGATCGTGAGCGCCAGGTACGCGACCTCGAGCGCGAGCCACGGGTTCAGGAAGAGACAGGCCAGGTCGCGCGCGTTCAGGAACGCGAGGTCTGCGTGCGTGAGCGTGGAGGGCGCCGCGCCGCAGCGCAGCTTGCGCGTCTCGAGGCAGTTGGCGACCATCGCGACCGTGACCTGCGCGACCGTGTCGGTGGCGACCATCTGCGCCAATAGCGCGAGGAAGAGCAGCCGGAAGAACGCGTGCGTGTTGGTCATGAAGCCGAGAAAGTAGACGCAGAGGTTGCCCACGGGCCGGAAGAGCGAGAACGCGTAGGACGTGCTGCCGCTGCGCGCGTCGCCGTCGTCGTCGTCGAGCGCGGCGGTGAGCCGCAGCACGAGCAGCACCTGGAGCACGGCGCCCGCGAGCGACAGCAGCCGCGTGGCGCGCGTGTGGCTCTTGATGAGCACGAGCTCGGGCGTGTCCATGGTCTTGAGCTGGCTCGGCGCGCGGCCCGCGAAGCGCATGCGCACGCACGTCGCGACGGCTACGAAGACCACGACAAACGTCACGATGCTGCACGCGAAGACCGTCGCGAGCAGCCCCACATTGTCGCTGTACCAGTCGACCGCGTCGCCGTTGGACATCCGCGTTGCCGACTGCTGCGTGCTGGTAGTAGTGGGAGGCGGCGATGGTGTGATGGTGGCGGCTGCTGAGGTGCTACAACGTCAACGTACGTATCGGCAAAGCCGAGAGGGACGCACGGGGCCAAAGTTAGAGACAGGCAGGCAGTGTGAAACGACGAGTCTTCCCCTCGCGGCGCTTGGGCTCTCTTCTCTTGCAACGGTTATTTTGGTACTGTAGATCCATGCCCATGGCGAACGTTCAGCGTCGACCAGCGGGTTCCGGTCTATCGGCTTCTCTCTCTCGCTGTTTCATGTTCTGCTGCGACAGCTCAGAGGCGCGTGGGATGTGCCCGCCGTTTTCCTCGTCGCGGCCGTGTGACTCTGCGCCGTGTCCGCCACTGTGACCCGGAAGTCGCCGACGCAGACGAGGACGGAGAACGTGGCGTGCGCACACGCCAAGATGGCACCGAAAGAGGCCGTCGCGAGGCAGCAGCAGCAAGTGCGCGCGCTGGTCGCGCTCCCGCGCTTTACGTGCGAGACGACATGCTACGGCTTCTGCCTTGTGTTCGTGGAGCTGGGCGTCACGGCCACGTTCTTCAGTCTCTACGGACTCGCGCAGGTGCACAAAAGCCTGTACATGGCGTGCGGCATCATCGGCGTCGTGAGCGTCGGCGCCGGGTTCTTCGTGAGTGCGGTCGATCTCTTGGATCTGGGCTGCTTGTGATCCTGATGCGTGTGTTGCCTACGCCAGGGACTCTGCCGGTCGACGCCCGCGGCAGTCACGAGCCTGATCCTCTCGGTCGGCGTCTCGTTCGCGTCCGTGCTGCTCGGCGGGCTCTGCATCGTGCTGGCGTTCGACGTGCCGTCAGCCGTCGCGACCTTCATGAACAAGTCGCTCCTGCCGGTGCCACAGAACGCCAACAAAAAGGTATCCCCCGCGCTTCGCACCACCCACCAATAGCTCTGTTGTCTCACCACGAGCCGTTGCTCCGCTAGCTGATCCGCGACACCACGATCTACCTCGCGCTCGCGGCGTCGGTGCTGCTAACGTCCGGCGCCTGCCACGCACTGCTGGCGCGTCACCTCAACAAGCTCGTGGGACCGCGCCGCGGTGCCATCGCGTTCCTCCAGACCTTTAGCCTCATCTTGATCCCGTTCTCGCTGTTTCTCGTGCTCGGCGGCCAGTACATCGCCGACTCGGGCACGCTCGCGTCGGCGCCCTACACGGGCATCATCGTGTTCGGCTGCGGCACGCTGCTGCTCGTGATCGCCGTGCTCGCGTTCATCGGCGGCACGTTCGAGTATCGCCGTCTGCTCTCGCTGTGCGTGATGCTCTCGTATGTGACCGCGACGCTGCTGGTCGGCGTCTCGATCGCCTACTTTGCGCTGCGCAGCCGCGTGGAGGCGTACATCCTGGAGCACTGGGAATTGCTGCGCGTCGTGCTGCCGCCGACATTCCAGGCACGGTACGACCGCAAGCAGTTCGTCGCGCTCGTGCAGGGCAACCTCCAGACCGTGGCGTACCTCGCGATCGTGTGCGGGCTCTTCACGTTCCAGACCGCGGGCGTGTGCGTCGGGCTCATGAACCACGCGACCGTGGTCAAGCGGCAACTCGCACACGACAAGCAGGCCATCCGCGGGATCGAGTCGCAGCAGCGCGCCGAGAGCTCGGGCAGCGAGATCACCAGCACGACCGCGATCGTCAAGCCCGAAGCCGAGGCGCAGGTGCTGCAGCGCCACGCGTGGCGTTCGTATTTTGAGGCCTCCAAGCGCCGCCAGCGGATCCTGATGCGCGTGTTCGCGTTCCTGTTCGTCGTGGCCGTTGCGCTAATTCTCGCGGTCATGACCGCCAACGTCGTGTTCGCGACCAAGTGCCACAGCATCGGCAAGCTCGTACAAGAGGGCAGCTACCCGATCTTCCCCACGCAGACGAACACGACCGCTACTGCCACGACCGCGCCGACGGCCACGACGGGGGCGCCCAACGCCACAAATGCAACGAGCGCCACGAGCGCCTCGAGCGCCATGACCGCCACGAACGCCACCAGCGCCACAATCTCGGCCTTCAACCTCACAAACCGGTTTACCAGGGGCCTGGTCTCGATCCGCGCCGCCACTACCAAGAGCGGCAACGTGCGGCTCGAGCAGTACGGTAACGCGGTGCGTAGGCATACACGTTTGTAGTAGAGGATGTGGACACGCTTGACCGTGTGTGCTTTGTATCGTGTAGGAGCGAAGCAAGGCCGAGTCGTTCATGCAGTCGGTGAGCGGCTCGACGCTTAGCATCGAGGCGCGTCCGTTCGAGGTCACGCGCTTCCTCTGGCTTGATGGCTCCTGCCAGGTACATTTCTCTGGACTGACGTCTCCGCGGAAACTGCCGTACTGATCGCGGCGACTTTGCTCTCTGAAAAGCGCTCGGTGATGGATGTGGATCTGCCCACCGACAAGCTGCGTGAGCTGATCGTGCGCTCGAACGCGTCCGTCGACATCCGCGGCGGCGCAAGCGGCCCGTCGCTGCCGTTTCGCGCGCTGTCCATTGAGACCGATCAGGCCAACGTCGTGGCCTCGCAGCTGCTCGTGCGGGAGGGCGGGCTCGCACTTGCTTCGGCGTCGGGCGAGATCGATGTGAGCGACACGACGGTCAACGGCACGAGCGGCGTGGGCATCGACACGCGCGCGAGTGTGCGGGCCGCACTCGGCTCGCTCCGCGCTGACAACGTGACATTCGCGGACTGCGACGCAACGTTCGAGACCGGCGCCGGCACGCTCGAGCTTACGCGCGTCATCGCGTACGTATCTTCTTGAAGTGAGCTCCCTGGTCTAACCGGATGCTGATATATCTCCCTTGGTTTATCCACACGCACACAGCACGGCCACGGCCGGCCGCAGCCACGTGCGCGTGGCCAGCAAGAGCGGCGCCGTGTTTGTCGACGTGCTGCGCGCCAACTGGCTGGAGCTGGCGACCACGGACGGCGCGATCGCCGCGACGGCGCTGCGCACGACCGGCTCGAGCGCGTTCATGGGGCGGCTTGAGGTCGCGAGCGTGTCGGGCGACGTGACGCTGCAGCAGGTCGAGCCGCGCGGCAGCGTACGCGTGGAGACGGCGTCCGGCAACATCAAGCTGCAGCTGCAGGTACGACGGCGCGACACGGATCGGTCGTGCTGCATTGGACGACGGACTAATCGACGTGGCAACGGATCCTCGTCCAGACGCTCGCGTTCACGGGGCTCTACTACCTCCACTCGGACTTTGGCAACGTGACCATCCGCAACGGGCTCTACGGCACCGACACGCTCAAGGCCATGCCGGTACGGCAGCACCGCGCCGTCTCCCTTTTCTTCCGAGTCCCCAAGACTAACGCTTGGGTTGGATGCTTGTAGGTCGCTGTGACGGGCGGCGCGCGCGAGCTCCAGGGCGGCGTGAACTGTGATCCGGCGACCACGAGCTGCCTCTCGTACGGCGACCTGTACGTCTACTCGCGCCTCGGCGACATCGAGGTCGTGCTCGGCTGCGACAGCTTCCAGTGCGTGTGATTTGAGTCTCCAACCCACACACACTGGGTCCAAGATCAGCAAAGAGACAGATCCAGACGATGTGGGGTTCAGGAGGGACTTTACATACCGCGCTGATTGGTCCAAATATAATTTGAGGAGGCTTCATTGGCTGAAAAAGCAGGAGCCACGCCGCTTCGTCAGACGTGGACATCTTTCAGCATCAAAGCGGCTGTCTCTCCCATGTGAACAGCTCAGCGTTCCCCTTCGCTTCCCTCCTTCATATTCACGGACGAGAAGAGATGACGCCGACGAAGATTCTGCGGAAGCTGCTGCTGCTGCTGTCACTCGCCGCCGCCACGGCGCTGCTGCTGGGCGCATGCGCGCAGGCGGCGGCCGTGGACAGCGCGGGCGCGTCGCTGGTCGCGCGCCTGGGCCCGAACCACGCGGCGCTCACGCGCGCGCGCGTCCAGCCGATGAGCGCGGCCGACATGGCGCGCGTGCGCGTGCTCTGCTGGGTCAACACGTACCACGCCAACCACGAGAAGCGGCTGCGCGCGATCCAGCGGACGTGGGGCCGCAAATGCGACAAGATCCTGTTCATGAGCGACGTCGAGGACCTGTCGATCCCGACCGTGCGCATCACGGCGCCGCCGCTCCACGAGACGCTGTGGCAGAAGCACCGCGAGATCGTGCGCACGCTCGTACGCGAGTACGACGAGGGCGACTTTGACTGGGTCTTCAAGTGCGACGACGACACGTTCGTGCTCATGGAGAACCTCAAGAAGCTGCTGCTCTCGCCGCTCGTGACCACCCTGCCGCGCGACAAGCCGGCGATCCTGGGCCACCGCATGACGCTCCAGTGGTGGGAGATGCAGCGGCCGTTCGAGCCGTTCGCGGACCACGACCCGCTCAACGTCGTCGAGCTGCTGCGCGTCAAGCAGGCCACGATCGCGCAGGGCGGGCTCTACTACACGCCCGGCGGCGGCGGGTACCTCATGAACTGGGCGTACATCAAGACGCTCGAGGCGTCGTTCGACGAGCACTACTGCCTGCCGGGCGAGGTCGTGCCGGACGACTGGGCCATCTCGTTCTGCATGCTCCACCACAACGTGACGCCCGTGGACACGCGCGACGAGCTCCAGCGCGAGCGCTTCCACCAGTACAATACCAGCCTGCTCTACGACACGCCGCACGACGACCAGGCGTTCGACCACAACATCTACGAGACGATCTACGAGGAGAACAACTGGTTCTCGGACCACTACGGCATCGGCTGGAAGAACGGCGACGACTGCTGCGCGCCCGACAGCGTCAGCTTCCACTACGTCAAGCCGCCGCTCATGGACCTGTTCTACCAGTTTTTCTATGGCAACCCCCAATAGAAGATTGCCATCTGTCTATTACGAGTTGGATGCCGCTTTCTTCATCGCCGTTTACGACGCACGACGTGCTCTTGACCTCACACCGGTGTCGTCGCGGTCGGCCCCTCAAGCCACTTTCTTCTCTATCCGCAATGTCCGTGTCTTTTGTGTGAGCTACTGAAGCGATTCTTTGGGGAACACGTATACCCACGAGGCCGATGTGGTCGTGGAGACCGCCACTGAAGAACGTCACTCTGCATGAAATCTGTAAGTCGGGCCACGGGGGCGGTTGAGCGAACGTGATAGTTCTGGTCGCCTCCCGCCCCACCGGGTACCGCGAGTATTGTGTAAGCTTTCTCCACTCCAACGGACGGTGGCCCATGTAGCGGGAGAAAACCACTCGCCACTGACGACGAATTCGCCGTTGTCAGCTTGGTCAGGAGAAGACGTGGAGCGACTGACGCAGCGGCGCATGATCCTAGAAAAGTTAGAAATGCATTCGCGATATTTGTTTTTCTTTTGTCTTTTTTGGTATGCATTTGCCTCTTTTGCTTTCCTTTTGGTATCTTTTTCTTTTCTTTTGATATGCATTTGGCGTTTTCTGCTTTTTCTTTTGGTAGCATTAGGGGTAGCCAATCCTCGCTGCTGCTCATAAAATATTTTTCCCCGCTCAAATCCATGAGATTCATTTCAGCCAATCAAACATCGTCAGCTTTGTCCACCCCTCACAAAATTGTGATCTGCTGCTCTTCAGTTTTTTTTCTCCTTTTCGGTCGGGTGTCGTCTTGGTGCGGCAATTCGTCACATGATGAGTTTGAGGCCAAGATATGGTAGTAGAGGGTGCTGGACGTCACCTCTATGGTCCAGCTAGTACTAAGAGGCGACGTTGTCGCCGCCCTGGCAGCATGCCCACACGACGGCAATCTGCAAAAAATTCTCTCAGCAGCAGCTGAAAAAAATTCTGTATCAGCGACCAATTTCGGTCACTGATGGAGAAATATTTTCCAGCCAATCAGAAGCCGTTGCTGATGAAAAAAGTTGGCCAGACTCCTGCGAAAAAAAAAATTCTATCAGCAGCAGCGAGGATTGGCTACCCCTATTTTCGACTTTTCTTTTCTTTTCTTTCTTTTCTTTTGATATGCAGATATGCAGGACGGCCCGCGGTGGCCTGTGGCGTCGCTGGCGACCGCACGTGGAATATGCACTATATAGGGGTTCACCGCTTTCGCAGCTTTATTCTTTCGTGGGGACGAGGGCGCACGCACCCCCAATGGCCTGAAGCTAACGCGTCCGTTAGAGACGGCCGTCCGCCGGGTAGTTCCAGTGAATTCTGGAGGAGAAGCCACTTCCTCCAGAATCCACTTCGAGTTGGTGGCCGAGGGACTCGAACTTCCCAGCGAGTCGGGAACTTTTTATTCCGACGCCGCCGGGGCTCGAACCCTCGGCCGTCCGGCCAGAGGTCGAGTGTTTTCCCACTGCACCAACCTGACCGGTTGATAGCTCCACTGGGTGGGTGACCACGGATCACACTTGACGCTGAGGATGAAGAGGCCCCTCACCTCACTTGTCCCAGCAAACGCTTCATCACAAAGGTCATGTTCTTTTGGACACGGCAAGGCGGCATCTCTGGGCCAGTTCTACTACAGTATTTGGTCTTACTATGACACTCCCCAATAGAACGCCGCCTGTCTACACGTATGGGATGTTCGGTTCCGTGATTTCGGAACAATAATTCACACCACAATAATGGCGGCGGAGCGTCGCACGCGCGCGCGCTGCGTGCGGGGCGACTTCGCGGCGGCGCTACGCGTGCTGCTGCTGCGCCGCAGCGACTTGGTGTCGGGCCATGGCATGCGGGCGACGCTGGCTGCGCTGCTAGCCACGAGCCGCGCCACGCGGCGCTCGGTCGCGCAGTGGGCCAACGAACAGCTCACTAAAGACATCACGCGCGGCCACGAGACCCTCGCTGTCCCAGTGCAGGCCGCCACCACCGACAGCGCACAAGGCCCGAGTCTCCGGGAGCTGCTGCTGCTGCTGCGGTTCGTGTACACGACGCGCGTGTTTATCCCGGTGGCGCGCGCGCGCCATGAGCTGCCCCGCGAGGAACGCGACCGCCTGCGCCGCGAGCACGACGACGTCGCGCGCGTCACACGCGGACGCCGTGTTCAACTGTACGCACAGTACTCACGTCAGACCGGGTGGGGCGTCCACGCGGCCGAGCGCATTCCCGAGGGCGAGTACGTCGGCGAGTACACGGGCGAGCTGGTGTCCAGCGCCGAGGCGCGGCGCCGCCACGCGAGCGAGTACGACCGCGCGCGGCTCAACTATGTGTTGGCGCTGCGCGAGCAGACGCGCGGCGGCGATGGCGACGGCACTTCAGTGCGCACGAACGTGGACGCGACGCGCTTCGGCAGCTACGCACGGCTGTTCAACCACAGCTGCGCGCCGACGCTGCGCGTCGAGGCCGTGCGCGTGGACTCGTTCGTGCCGCGGCTCGTGTTCTTCGCGCAGCGCGCGCTGGCCGCCGGCGAGCAACTCACGTTCGACTACGGATGCGGCGCGTCCACACGCCCAGAGAGCGAGTATCCAGAGCGCGCGGCGGCGGCGCCCGAGGCAGACGTCTCCATCACCTGCCATTGCGGGGCGCCATGCTGCCGAGGGGTCATGCCGTTTGACGCGTCACTCTAGCGCGGGAATGGACTAAAGCGCGCTCTATTGAGAGCGGTCCGGCATGGCCATCAGTGCCAATCGACAAGCAAAATGAGCGCCAAGAGCTACGACGAGATCTGCGCCGAGGCCACGAGCGCCGCGGAGACGCGCCTGCTGGAGCACTTTGTACGTTGAATGTGGAGACTATACAGCGACGTGTGATATGGCGGAGTATAGACCAACGCGCTTGTAATGTGGCGCCCTGCAGAAGCTCCATGGCGGCGAGGTGTGGACCATCGGCGCCGGCTGCGAGGCGTGCCGCCAGCGGCTCGAGGACGTGAGCGCGCTCAAGAAGTGCTCCGTGTGCCACGCCGCGCTCTTCTGCGGCGCCGACTGCCTCAAGGCCGCGTGGCGCGACCACAAGCGCGCCTGCGCCGTCATCGCGGCGCTGCGCAAGCACAACAGTCAGTCGGCCGACAACGCGCGCGACGTGTACGTGGCGAATGGCGACGTGGAGAAAGGCGAGGCCACTGACGTTGTGTATGGTGACTCTGGGGTGTACACAGGCTGCTGGCGCTGCTGGAGGCGCTGGGCTGGGCGGACGCGACCAAGAGCTGCGACGTGCCGCGCGTCGTGGGCGTGGCGGCCTCGCTGCAGCTCGAGGCGGCGGCGCTGCCCGGCTGGTTCTGCACGGTCGACTTTGATGCGGTACGCCCGCAGCATGTTACGTCGCTGGTGGAACGTGGATGCTGACGGTAGTCTTTGACGGTACATTAGGAGAGCAAGGACCGCCAGAAGCAGCTCGTCGAGGACGCGCTGACGCTGTTTGCGCTGCTGCGCGACGACGAGAGCTGGACGCGCGACAAGGAGAGCTTCCCGCGCTCGGCCTACACACACGTGGAGGTGCGTCGCCTGCTTTACAAATGTGTAGGATCTCGTCAGTGCGTTTGTGACTAACAACGCACTGCGCTTTACGTTTTCCCAGTCAATCCCCCACGCGAACGCCTCGCAGGCGGCGTTCGTGGAGCAGTTGGTCGCGCTCGACGGTCACTTGCTGCTCCTGTCCACGTGGCTGCAGCACCCGGAGCCGCCGGCCACGCAGTCGCTGCCCCTCGAGGACCGCGGCTTCTACGGCATCATCGACTCGATCCTCCAGATTGGGTGCGTTGAATTGCCTTCTTGGTCTTGTGCACTGGCTGCCCTCTCACATTCTTCTTGTCACCTGTGTGCCCATGCAGACCCATCCGAGATGCCATCGACAGCTACATGGACGCGAGATAGGCTGTACCTATAGAACAACCAACACACGCGTGCACGCAGACCATACAATCCCCCCGTGTTGATTGATCCACGCTTCATCCTTACGAGTTACGAGCTGATTGTTCACAATCCAACTGAGCGCGTTCTCTTGAGCAAAGTGAGTCACCTTACCCGGAGGCGAGCTTGGCCACGCGGTACAGTGTGTCCAGCATCTCCTCGATGTCTTGGTCGAGCTCGTAGCACTCGATCGCCGCGACGACCTTCTCGTCGTCCGTGAGGATCAGGTCCTTGAGGCGCGCCTTCTCTTCCTGCGAGATGAGATTGTCTGCCGCGATCCGGCTCGCCGCCTTGAGCGCGAGCGTGTACCGCGCGCGACGCGATAGTGACGACTTCTTCTGCGCAGCTGCGTACTCGGCCTCCCCCAGCTCTCCCTCTGAGCACACAGACACAGGCACAACACAACGGAGCGATAAGATTACCTTATCTAGCGACTCTCCATGCACACGAACGAGGGCAAGGCAAGGCCTCGTCGGAAGAAAAAGAAAAACAAATCAACTACACACCGTCCACAATACCCTTCTCCTCGAGCTCCGAGATCGACGGGCGCTTGCGCAGGTGGCGCGCCAGCTCGTCCGCCTTGAGCTTGCGCTCGAGCTGGTGCTTGGCGCCCTGAAGCGCCGGCGACACGGCATTCGTCGGATCTGACAACAGCCAATTCTTCCAGTCAGACACCTATCCCGACGCGCTGCCAAACGTAGTCTACATACCGTCGAGGATGTGCTGGGTCACGAGATCGTCCTTCTCCGGACGCGTCTCCAGCAGGTGCGCGACGTGGTTCTGGACGAGGTTGCGCTCGAGCTTCTTGGCCGTGGCCGTGAGGCTCGACGCCACCTGCACGTCCGTCTCTGTCGTGGAAAAGAAACAAAGTCAGAAACCACGACGTGTCTCAGCTTCACGGTCGCTAACACGCACTGTCGAGCACGCCCTGAGCCGTCAAATCGCCGATCGACGGTCGCTTCGTGAGTTGGTGGCTCACGCGGTCAGCGTTCATCTGGCGCTGGAGCTTGTCCTGCGTAGCCTGCAGACTCGGCGCGACGCCCTCTAGATAACGCGCACACCGCGGTTCAAATCGCACGGTCAGTCGCCCCCCGCAATCCTTCCTAGCTCTACAAACACCAGTGCCAAGTACGCACCCTTAACGATGCCCTGGTCCTTGAGCTCCTGCACGTCCGGTCGGTTCTCGAGGCGGTGCGAGAGCTCGTCCGAGCTCATCTGGCGCTGGAGCTTCTTCTGGACGCCCTGGATGCTCGGCGCCACGTTCGTGTTGAGCACATGGAGCTTCTCGAGCTCCTCGACCTCGGGGCGCGAGCCCAGGTGGCGGTCGATCTTGTCGGACGTGATCTTCTTCTCGAGGTCCTTGGCGGTCGACGCCAGCACGCCTGACAGCCGGCGGCTCGCGCCCGTCGGGTTGATGATGTGCTCGTTGGACTTGTGCATCTCCTCCTGGTCCTGGCGCGACTCGAGCTTCTCGCCGATCGACTCGGCGATGTGCGACATCTTCTCCGCGTCCTCCTCCGACTCTGTGTTCACATATACACACATTGCGTTCATCATTCAGAACGAGATTCGCCCACACCCATCCACAGTGACAGCGTACTCAGAATGCCGCTCTCCTGGACCTCCTCAATCGACTTGCGGCGCTGCAGCGCGTGGTCGATCTTGTCTACACATTCAACACCGCGGTTAGATCCCCTAGGCGCACGCTGAGTGAAGTTTAAACCGACAAACGCACCGGCGGTCTGCTTGATCGTGGGCGACGCGGCGCCCTCGGCCTCGCCGCTCTTCTTGGCCGGCGGGCTCTTGACGGGCGACGTGGTGTTGGACTTGGCGGCGGTCTTGAGCGGCGAGGCCGGCGCCGGCGAGCTCACGCCGCTGCCGCTCTCGCCGTTGGTGGCGCTCGCGGCGGCGGCGTCGCCCTTGGGCTGCTTGTTCTTCTTGGCCATCGCGTCGTCGAGGGCTAGGGCGTCTAGCGGTGCGACGGCGGGGCTGGCGGCGGCGTCTTCGGTGCTCGGTTGTTGGCCTATGGCGCTCGCTGGCGTTCTCCGTCGCACGCCGTGGGAAGCAAAGCCACTTCGGGAAGCTCGGCCTCGAGCTTCGTGTCTTTGGATCTCCTCGTTAGATTGGGAACAGAGAAGGAAGGAGGGATGGGATATATCCGAACGAGTACTAGGGATCCTGTATTAGTGATACCGGGGGTAGTATTGAATCCAGCAGTTAAAGTTGGAAGCCGGAGCATCCTCTTCTCGCTGCCTTTCTACGCAAACTTGTACGCGCACTCGATGAAGCGGTCGCAGGTCATCATGCCCTCGCCCGACTGCACAAGGTCTTCCTTGGCCATCTCGGCGATCAGCAGCAGCTTCTTGACCGAGATGGGCTGGTTCGCCATCATCTCGAGCACGCGCTGCTTCTCGCCGTCGGCGATCGGCAGGTTCGAGTGCGTGAGCACGGCATCCAGCTCCTCCATCTTGCGCAGCTGCGGCACCTCGAGGCAGAGGTCAAAGACCTCGGTGAGCTCCAGCGCGCGCATCGCGTCGTAGTTGGACGAGATGCCGATCACCACGAGCTTGCGGCCGGCCACGGGCACGGGGTTGCGCACGAGCACCATGAGCGCCTGGAGCACGAGGTTCGAGAAGCGCGGTCCAAGACCTACAGAGAGAAACAGCAGCCATCAGATAAACATAGTCCAAGCAAGGTTGATCGTACAGTAGCTAGAACGCACCAACGTAGTCCATGAGGCGCTCGATGTCGTCGAGGATGATGATGCCGAGCGGTGAGCGGTACGCCTCTTCAAACACGTTGTAGATGTACGAGCACTTGGCGTTCTCGGCGCGCGCGATGAGCTCCGAGGCCTTGATCATACGCACCAGCGGGAACTCGCTCGCCACAGCGCAGTACGTCGCCAGCGCGGTCTTGCCCGTGCCGCGCTCGCCGTGGAGCAGCACCGACATGAGCGGCGTCTTGTCGCTCGCCTTGACCTGGTCGATCACGCGGGTGAGCGCCTCACGCACGTCCGTAAAGCTCTTGCCGTACGGAACGATACCGTTCTTGTAAAAGAGTGACAGCTCGTCGCTCTTGGCACCAAACTTGGGCTTGACCTCTTCCAACGCCAGGTCAAAGTCCTCCATGCGGATCTCCGGGCTGAAGTTCTTCAACGCGTGGAACGTCTTGCCGTCGGTACCGCGCGAGAGCGCGTGCGCGGTCGCCGCGCGTACGAGACCCTCGATCTCGGCACCGGAAAAGTTCTTGGTGCGCTGTACGAGGTTCTTGTACTCAGGGTCGTCGTTCACGAGCTTCTTCGGGTCCAAGCACGAATCAAGATCAGCGATCACGGCGGGGTGGAGCGCGCCCTTCTCGCGCGCCCGCTCCGTGTGGATCTTGAGAATCTGTCCACGGCCGTGGGCGTCCGGCAGGTTGATCTCAATCTGTACCTCGAGACGGCCCGGACGCATGAGCGCCTCGTCGAGCATGTCCTTGCGGTTGGTCATACCGATCACGAGCACGTTGTTAAGGCTGTCGACACCGTCGATCTGCGTGAGCAGCTGGTTCACAACGCTGTCGCCGACGCCCGTACCGTCGCGGCTCGAGCCACGCTGCTTACAGATCGCGTCGATTTCATCAAAGATGATGATGTGCACGTCACTCTCGTCGCCGAGCTCCTGCTGGTCCTTGCGTGCGTCAGCGAACAGCTCACGAATCTTACGTTCGGACTCGCCCACAAACTTGTCGAGAATCTCCGGGCCGTTCACGACCTTGGGCTCGGCCGACGTGAGCGCCTGCGAGATCTTTCGCGCAATGAGCGTCTTACCACAGCCCGGTGGACCGTACAGCAGCATACCGCGCACGTGCTTGATGCCGAGCTTCTGGATGACGTCCGGTGGGAAGAGGCGCGAGGCGAACGCGCGGCGGAAAATGTCGTTGAACTCCTTGTCGAGACCGCCGATGCCGAGCTTGGAGAAGTCAAAGTCGGGCTTGAACACGGACCGCGTCTGGCCCGAGGACTGGTTCGTGAGCCGCACCGGCGCGTCGCCGCCCTTGGTAAAGTTGATGATCGCGCCCTTGATGTACGTGCCGAGCGTGGGCGAGAACGAGTTGGTGCGGCCGCTGGTCGTGGGTTTGCCCTCGGTCTCCACGAGCTCCACGCCCGTGCACTGGAGGCGCAGCGGCAGCCCGTCGCAGCTCACGGCCATAAGCTGGCCGACGCCGAAGACCTGGTTCTCGTACTCGGACTCGAAGAGGCCCTTGAGGATCTGGCAGTCGATCACGCGCACGTCGTTGGGCTGGCCGCGCGAGAGCACCTGCTGGATCTCAAAGGTCACGGTGCTGATGATCGTGGGCTTGCTCGTGCTGGGCACGTACGGCGCGATCTCGACGTTCTGATTGAGCGGCAGCCCGGCGCACATGCGCTGCATGGAGCCGACGGCGACCGAGCCGCGCTTGATGTCGGCGTGCGGCTTGGCCGAGAAGACGAACTTGCGGTTCACCCAGATACGCAGGCCGAAGTCGCGCAGCTCCTCGCGCGTGGTCACGCCCGCGGGCGTCTGCGCCACGAGGTCGCGGAAGTCGTCCATACACACATACACCAGGTTGGTGAACGCGAGCGAGTTGGACGGCAGCCCCACGACGGCGGCCTCGAGCGGCATGGTAGCGGAGGAGGAGGAGATAGAGGAGGAGGTGAGGGGAGGAGAAGGAGAAGGAGGAGGAGATGGAGGACGAAGGGGGAGAAAGCGCGAGTGGGGCCGGCGCGACGCGAGATCGCTCCTTGGGTGTGGATGTCGCGCTTCTGCGTCTTCAAATTGTGAAACGCCACGTCGGATGCTGAGGGCGTAACCCGGGGTACGTTTCGACCCGATCTGTAACCACTGCTTGAGGCGTAACGTATTGGCCGGTTTATCCGGATGCTGGCGGTTAGGGGAAATGGGAGAGGTACAGATGCTGGGTATACTGGTTGTATCCATCGATATATCATATCTCAATGCAGTACCTCGCTCAGGCACGGCCTTACGGGAGGTGTGCACAGGACGAGCAGCATAGACACTGAGCACCAGGCAGTGAGGACTCGGCCTGTTGACACCAATTGAGCAAGGAAAACACCGCCTGTGGTATCGGGTACCAATGGTCTAACCACGCCTGCATAGGGAGGCTGAACCGCACACTCACTGACCCAGCACGTTAGCACTTCATCCTCTCCCCAATCTCGCGCAGGATCACGTTGTATTTATCAGTTCTTTGCGATCCACGGCAGCTGGTCCAAGTCCACGTTTCCACCAGAGATAACGACACCAACATTGATCACGGACTTGCCCTGCGCAATCTCCTGCAGCGGCAGCTTGTGGGCGACGACGCCGGCGGCCGCCGTAGCACCGCTGGGCTCCACCACGACCTTCATGCGCTCCCACATGAGCTTCATCGTCGAAACGATCTCGTCGTCCGACACCAACAGGATGTCGTCCACGTGGTCGCGAATCACAGGAAAGTTGTTCTCGCCCAGCGTCGTGCGGAGACCGTCGGCGACTGTCTTGGGCGGCGTCGCATGGCCCTGCAGCGTCTTGGAGTGAAAGCTCGCATGAGCATCGGCCGCGCCCTCCGGTTCGATACCGAACACTTTGACGGCCGGATTTGTGGACTACATTGATAAACCATTCACAGTCAATCTTGAGTCAGCGCACACAACAGGTGAACAGCCACCGCTACGCTTGTCAGCGAGAAGCTCACCTTGACTGCCATGGCCGTGCCGGAACAGAGGCCGCCACCGCCGACGGGCACAGCAACCGCATCGAGCTGCACACCATACTGCTGCTCGGCCTGCTCCAACAGTTCCAACGCCGCTGTGCCCTGGCCGCTCATGACGTCGCGGTCGTCTGACGGGTGGATGAACACGCCGCCCGTACGCGCGACCCACTCCGCTGCGACGGACTCGCTTGCTCCGGGCGTTGGCTCCGCGAGGACA
The DNA here is from genome assembly GCA_027475725.1 of Pythium rhizo-oryzae. Taxonomy (NCBI): domain Eukaryota; phylum Oomycota; class Peronosporomycetes; order Pythiales; family Pythiaceae; genus Pythium; species Pythium rhizo-oryzae. The sequence continues at coordinate 29,399 of JAMFLL010000297.1, forward strand.
ACTTGCGCGCCGTAGCCGCGCACGGCGTTCTGCTTAACGGACGGCGCGTTGCTTGGCTGTGGGGAGACGCCGTTCAGTCAGCATAGAAGTAGTCTGTTGCCGTCTCTACTAAATGATGAACGCACCATGATGATGATCGCCTTGCATCCGGTGTCGCGCGCGGCGATGGCCACAGCCTGCGCGTGGTTGCCGCCAGAGTGTGCGACGAACGTGAGCGGCTCGCCGTTCGGTGTCGTGGCCGAGCCGCGGCGCTCGATCGCGTGGCGAATGGCATTGGTCGCGCCGCGTAACTTGAATGCACCCGTCTTCTGAAAGTTCTCACACTGAGAAAGACAACAAAAGATGTGGCTATCAGAGGAAGACGTTGAGTCAGTCATTCCAAGGCGAGACATACCTTGAAGAACATTCGAACGTGCACGCCCGCGGCGTTGGCCGACGCGACGGCATCCAGCGCGCCGCACGTGAGCACGGGTGTCTGGTGAGCGAGCCCATCAATGCGCTTGGCGGCGGCGCGGATGCTCTCGAGGGAGATCGCGTACGGAGCGTCCGCGGCCGTGGTGGTGGAGTCGAGTGTCATCAGTGTTGCGGTGTGCGCGCTGGTTTTGGCAAGTGAGACCGAGTCGAGCCCTTCGGTCACTTACGTACGAGTGTTGGTCAGTTGGATTAGACGCCGAGTCTGAAAAGGACAGCCGATGCCTAATCCAGCAGACGGACTACGAGACTCTCAGGAGTCCTGAGTCAGGACAGCCTGTTCGAGTCATCAAAGATCACGCCTCGCTCTGCTCTGCATCAAGAACAGGGTGCACATAGCGATCCTTAGCGCTTTCACGGTGTGATTGTGTGTTGTGCATTCCTCAGCCATGTCTACTCGCCGCGATTGGTGTACCGCGCCTTTCAAATCGGATTCGTCTCGACGGATTGCGAAAGCTCCTTCAAGGTGTCGCAGAGCCAGAGGCGATACCGAAATTGGGAGTATCATTGCACAGCGAGGGCGGTCGGCGAGTGAGTGGGCGGACGGACAACCATCAGTGAGCTCTATTCCTCCCGGAGCTCAGCTTCAGATAACTGCACTCGAATACAAACCGCCGCTACCAACGAATGACTTGATCCTTTCGTATACGAAGTACTACGAAGTATTCTTCACGAAGAGTCCAGGTCTGTATTTAGTAGTTCTTTGCGATCCACGGCAGCTGGTCCAAGTCCACGTTTCCACCAGAGATGACGACACCAACATTGATCACAGTCTTGCCCTGCGCAATCTCCTGCAGCGGCAGCTTGTGGGCGACGACGCCAGCTGCCGCCGTGGCACCGCTGGGCTCCACCACGACCTTCATGCGCTCCCACATGAGCTTCATCGTCGAAACGATCTCGTCGTCCGACACCAACAGGATGTCGTCCACGTGGTCGCGAATCACAGGAAAGTTGTTCTCGCCCAGCGTCGTGCGGAGACCGTCGGCGACTGTCTTGGGCGGCGTCGCATGGCCCTGCAGCGTCTTGGAGTGAAAGCTCGCATGAGCATCGGCCGCGCCCTCCGGTTCGATACCGAACACTTTGACGGCCGGATTTGTGGACTACATTGATAAACCATTCACAGTCAATCTTGAGTCAGCGCACACAACAGGTGAACAGCCACCGCTACGCTTGTCAGCGAGAAGCTCACCTTGACTGCCATGGCCGTGCCGGAACAGAGGCCGCCACCGCCGACGGGCACAGCAACCGCATCGAGCTGCACACCATACTGCTGCTCGGCCTGCTCCAACAGTTCCAGCGCCGCCGTGCCCTGGCCGCTCATGACGTCTGGGGCGTCTGACGGGTGGATGAACACGCCGCCCGTACGCGCGACCCACTCCGCTGCGACGGATTCGCGCGCTGCGGGCGTTGGCTCCGATAGCACAACTTGAGCGCCGTAGCCGCGCACGGCGTTCTGCTTGACCGACGGCGCGTTGCTTGGCTGTGAGGGAGATGTGGTTCTGTGAGTACGTAACTCATTTGATGCCATTTCTCTGTTTCTGTACACGACTCACCATAATAATGACCGCCTTGCAGCCAGCATCGCGCGCGGCAATGGCCACGGCCTGCGCGTGGTTGCCGCTCGAGTGTGTGAGGAACGTAAGCGGCTCGCCGTTCGGCGTCGTGGCCGAACCACGGTGCTCGATCTCGTGGCGAACTGCGTTCGTCGCACCGCGGAACTTGAACGCGCCAATCTTCTGGAAGTTCTCACACTGGGAAAGACGACAAAAGACGCCGGCGATCAGAGAAAGACACGGAGCCAGTCATCCGAGGCGTAGCCTACCTTGAAGAAGAGTCGCACTTGCACGTCCCCGGCGTTGGCCGAGGCGGCGGCGTCCAGCGCGCCGCACGTGAGCACGGGCGTCCGGTGCGCGAGCCCGTCGATGCGCTTGGCGGCAGCGCGGATGCTCTCGAGCGAGATGGCGTAACTGGTGTCGTCGGGCGCCATGAGTTCGGTTGTGGTGGGAAGGTTCGTTTTTGACAAGTGAGACCGAGTGGAGTCCTTCCGCCAGTAATGCATGAGTGTTGGTCAGTCGGATTAGACGCGGACCTTGAAAAGGACAGCTGATGTCTAATCCAGCAGTAGACCGCAAATTTCAAACTCAGTGTGTCATCAATGATCATCCCACACATTACGCATTGAACAGAACAAACAACGAACAACACGGAGCGTATTCACTGTGTGATTGTGTGTTTGCATTCCTCAGCCACGTCTGATCTGCTGCTGTGCGACGGTCGGCGGGGGGGTGTGCGAACGGACATCCATCGGTGTGCTCTCTTCCTACTGCAGCTCGTCTTCCAGATAGCTGTACTCGAATGTAAACTCCGTCTTGATCCGTTGACACCAGCCCGTCTCGTAGTCAAAGTACACAAACGTGCCCTGCTCGTAGTCGTCCCCTGTGACCTGCGGCTCTTCGTGGCGCTTGAACCATGTCTTATACTTCTTGTGGTAGCCCCATGTGCGTCGTTTCAGCTCCCGTGCGGCCAGGTACTGCTGGTACGAGCCCTGCTGGTAGTAGAAAATGAAAAAGAGCGTGTCCACGTCGAGCTTCTCGAAGATCGCGGCATTGTCGAACAGCGTCGTCGGTACGGACGGGAACGCCGCCGGTGCCGGGTACGGGTTGCGAGGCACGTAGCGGTTTGTCTTCTCGGAATCTTGGCTATCAGGAATGAACATAAAGCTCTCGTCGATCATACGAAGGATCTGGCGCTGCTCCTCAGTCAACGGCGGCGGTTCGTCCACTGACAATGGAGACGTCGACCCGACAGAATTGCCCAGTATAGACGACATCGTGGGCTGTGGCGAGGGGGTCGAGACTGGTGCAGTCGGAGGTACAGGGGGCTTTGATGTAGGCGTTTGAGATACGACGGCCGAGATCGGACGCTGGTGCGATGGCGAGATCTTTCGCCCAGCTGCCACTGCGCCTGGCGACTCCACCACGACGGGCGATGAAACGGTCGAACTCGAAGCCGAGCTGGCTGATGCAGGTTTTGAGGAGACAGGTTCCTTCGGACTGGCGGCAGTCACGGGTTCGGGCTTTGCACGACTTGGCGTGTTGCGTGCCTTCGCCTTTTCATCAGCCGCTGCCTTCTCAGCTGCGTCATCGCTCTTTCCATTCGGGGTGCTGGTCGACAGCACAGATTTGGACGAGTTGGTGCGAACCGGCGTCGACACGACAGGAGTCGACTTGAGTTCCACAGCCTTGACCGCACCTGGGCGACCGATGCCAGAAATCACAGTCGTGGCCACGCTCTTCTTTGGCGTCTTCGCGCTGCGACTCGAGGTTGTCGGCGCCGGGGCACTCGGGGCAGCCGCGTCGTTGGAGGTTGATGACGCAGCGTCGTCCAGTCCCACGTCGGACTCGGTCGGCAGACCCACTTGCATCGTCGCGCCAAGAGTGTCGAGATCAAGCGACTCGTAGAGGTCGTCGTCATAGTTGTCGAGGAAACCAGGCTCCTACAATTGAGACAAATCACGAAGACACCCGTGGTTAGCAAACCCACACTCCGCGCGATCGGTGATTGACCATGTTCACACACCGTGTTCGCTTCCAGGTAGTAGTCGATGTCGTCCTTGAGCTCGTCGACATCTGACGGCTCGAGTGCATCGTTGTCCAGCAAGCGGTTGATCTGCTCAAGCTTGAGCATGTGCCACTTGTGGCGCGCGATGAGCGCCTCCAGGTTCTCCTTCTCGGCCTTGTTCTTGTTCTTTCCCTTGGCTGTCAACAGCTTGTCGAGGTCCACTTCGAGCGCCTCAATCTGCTCGTTGAACTGCGAGAGGCACTCCTGGATCCAGCCGTGCGTGTTCTGCCGGGCCTGCTCGGCCGGGTCGAGCCGCTCGACCTGCGCGAGGCCCTCTTTCGAGTACGCCTTGGTCTTGGTCTCCTTCTCGCAGACCTTGAACTCCTCCATCTTCTGCTCGATCAGCTTGCGCGCGTCCACAAGCGGCTTCTTGTCTTTGACATCGCTGTTGCCGATCCAGTTCTTGATCTGGTCGCGGAAGCGCTGGAGCTTCTTGATCTCCTTTTTCAGGTCGGCCTCATGCTTCTCCTTCTGGTTCTGCGCCGACGCCGAGTAGACTTTGTCCCAGATGTCGTTGAACACCTCCACGCCCTCCGTCACCTTCTTGAGCGTGCGGTCGATCTCGCTCAGCAACTTGCGCTGCCCGGCCATGGTCAACTACCTCACTGTTCACACACACAAACGCGGAGGTCGGCGTCAGTTGGCGTCCGTTTCGCGCGCTTTTTGCGGCATTGGACGCCGAAAAGACGCATCTACCTGCGCGTGCTGCTCCTCGCGTCGCTGCTTCCGTCCTCGTCGCGCCCCGCGCAATCTCGCGGCGCCGCAGTCTCCTTTCTCCGCCGAACACCAGTTCGGTCCTCACGACAGCACAGGCAGATTGATCGCTCCAGTGTGTTCGTTCCTCCCTCGTCCGTCTCTGTGGTGTCACGCCAGTGGGTCTTTGGGTGATTGATGAATCACCAATTTATTGGTCAATATACTGTATTTGCCTACTTTGATTGGCTATAGACTAAATAGTTTCTACCAATCAGAAGTTTTAAACGTGCAACCCGTTTCCATTGCTCTGTCGGCAAAGAAACCAAGACGAGCGAAAGCGACACCAGGCGGGCACCATGGCGAATGTGATGCTCACGAGCGAGACGGCCAAGGACCCGAACAAGCCCTTCAAGCTGCGCGTCGAGGACGTCTGCACCAAGTTTGACGTACGTGGCCTGTCTCTCGTTACATGTGGAGAGCGCCGCGCCCGACTGAGCGCGTTTCTGTTGGTCGTGTAGGCGCTCGTGAACGAGTGCTTACTGCTGCTGCAGTCCGAGGAACAGCTCCCGTACGTGTGGATGTGGCTATGGGCGCATGTAGGCGATACGCACTAACGATCCGGATTGTCGTGGGGATATACAGTGATGCCGCTGGCCAGGTGAGCGTGGAGGAGCAGGTCGTCAAGAAACTCGAGCAGTTCAACTCGGTCTGCGACGAGCTCTACAAAGAAATCGTACGTCTGGTGGAAGATGCGCGTATGTTTGAAGCGATGCAGCCAACACTGATACTCCTTTGTTGTGATTCTGCAGTTGCGGCGGAAAGAGAAATTACTAAATCTCATGGAGAAAAGCCCAAAGAACGTCGACCTTCATCGTCAGATCCAGACCGCCGGCAACCTGGTGCAAGTCATCGGCGACTTCCGCCACTTCCTGGAGACGGGCAACGCCAATGTCGATGCCAAGTAAACGCAAGAAGAGCAGAGAGAGGCGGTACCGGTTATCGCAACTTAAGCAACATGGTCCAAGTCACGGAAACATAAAGGACGTCATCGTTCTCTTTGGGGTGTGTCTTTCCAACTTATCCACACAGATCTCCCCGACATCGACACTCAGAACTCAGCAAACGCCAAGACCGACGAAGACGACGACGAAGCTGACACATTCGGCTGCTGCGATGGCGACGAAGCCATATCAGCTGCGGATCCGTCCGAGGACGACGGCGACGACCGCGCGTGGTCGTGCTCATCAGAATCGTCAGCGACAGAGAAATACGGCACTGCCGTTTGCGGGATGTGCAGGTGGGGCGGGCGAACGAGGGCGTCGTCCATGAGTCCCGACTTGAGGAACCATTCCATGGTGGTACAATCCGCCTGCAGCTGCGGCGGGGTTAACGATGTGACCGTCGTGGGCATGAACAGCTTGGCCAAGAGCTCACTCTAGATATCAAGCACTTGCAATTAGTCGTCATGCCACTACACCGTGAATACTCAGTTCGTACCTGCACCTGCACCTGACGACTCATGCGACGCATCTCTTCCATGAGCGCATCCACACGTGTCTCCAACTTCTCCTCCATGCGCATCAGATCTACGATTCCGCCCATTCTCTAGTGAGCAGCAAGATCCCAGCCGCCTTTATGAAGAAAGACTAGTTGCATACCTTTCTTTATCAGCTTGAACGGCGGCTCCTTGGCCCGGCTCGCGCTGTCGGCAGCGGGCACGTGATGCTTGCGTTTCGAGAGCACGCAGATTGCGGTCGTGAAGATCGGCGATAGGTCGGCGACGTTGGCCGTGCACTGCTCCTGGTCCACCTCGATGCGCAGGCGGAAGCGCTTGCCGTCCTTGCGGCGGCTCACCTTCTCGAGGCGAAACTGGACCGCCGCTTTGCGCGAGGCCGCGCGGATCACGACCGAGTCGTACTCGTTCCCGACAAACCGAAAGATGTCCTGGTCGGCGTCGTCCACGCGCTTGCCGTCCTCAAAGAAGAGCGTGATGCGCAGCGGGATGTCGATGAACTCGCTGTCGGGCGACCGCGCCGACTCGCCCTGTTCGTTGAACTCGATGAGCGACACCTCGACGTCCAGTGCGTTCGCCTTGCCACCTACGTACACAAGACTTCAGAGACCGACTCCCACAACATCAATCGATAGACCCAGCACGCACCTTCGTCCTTGTAAAACTCGGACGCCGGCTGCTTCGTGATCACGAGCCGCCGCGTCCACTTGCCCCGCTTGGGCGGCGGGCCGTCCGGCTCGCCGTCGCCGCACGACGCGTGCTGCTCGACCTTGACCAGCGACTGCTCCACATTGGTGGCACTAGCGATACTGTGCGGCACCAGCACGAGCGTCGACGCGAACGCGCCCCAGTCGTGGTCGGGCAGGTCGTGCGCGTGGCTGTGATGGTCGGCGTCGCCGCCGTGAGTCTCTCGCGCCGGCAGCTCCGGCAGGTGCCGCAGAAAGTCCAGGTCACGCGTGTCCAGCACGGCGCTCTCGTGGTGATGTGGCGATGGCTGTGACGTGGTCGGCATGGTTCTTTTTCGGGCGGCGCTGGTGCGTGGGCGCAGAGAATGGCAAAGTGGCTCGGCGTTTGGATCGCGGGAAACTGGCCCCATGCGTGACTGAAACTTGCACCATGGAGGGGATCTGCGACGCCGGCGCCGCGCCCATCAGGCGCCTCTCAGTCAATCGCCCCAGACCATGGCGCCCAGTCGCAGAGATGGCGGCCGGTGCGAGTGAAAGAAGTCGTCGCCCATCAACGCCGCAATGCGATCCATGGCGCCTGGAGCGAAAATCGACTGCGGGGTATCCTAACGGGTGTATCTATATATGTATTCCCGCCAATCAAAAGCCACTATTCAAATTTTTCCACCAATCACATCTCGTTTTGCCAAACAATGGAAGCCCGTGGGCCGGCACAAACCCCGGCGGAAACAACCGGCACCAAAACCAGCGGGAGCGCGGTGGTGCTCTCCAAGCGCGTGTCGGGGGAGAGAGACCAGGAAAACTCGCATGCGGCGCGCCCCGCCGTTCGCGCCGTCGGCGTCCTCCGGCTCGTCCTCCGGCTCGTCCGTCGAATCGGCGTCGTCGCCGTCGCCGTCGCGGCCCGCGAAGAAACGCGCGCGGCGCGAGCCGCCCGTGGCCGCGGCGCCGACGGCCTCGCGCGGCCTCTGGCGCGAGTCGCGCGGCGTCAACGGCCAGGTCGTGCTCAGTTTGGAGAGCGAGGACGAGGACGAGGAAAACGGCGACGAAGAAAGCAGCAGCGACGAGTGCTTCCGGGCGAGCAGCCGCCGCCGACCGCATCAGCCCGCTGTGGTGACGCCGCGCGGGCACTCGGCGCCTGAGGTGTTGTCCGTCTATAGCGAGAGCGACAGCGAAGGCGACAGCGACAATCACAGCCACGTGGACGCACGGCGCGGTGGCGGCCGCGTCGTTGCCGATGATGACGACGACGACGACGTGGAGATCGTGGAGCAGGTCTCGCCGGCGGAGGAGGCCTCGCCGACGATGGCCGACGGCACAGAAGCCGTCCATGACAGCGGTGTGGAGGAGCAGGAGGACGACGACGACGAAGAAGAAGAAGAGGAGGACGAGGACGAGGACGAGGAAGAAGAAGAAGAGGAGTGGCAGCCGGGTGAAGAGGCGGAGGAGACGCATGAGTCGGAGGATGCGGAAGACGAGGAGGAAGATGACGAATCGGCGGAAGAGGACGACCACAGCGGTTTGGACGAGGTCGTCGACACGAAAAGCGTGGCGCGGCCGCGGCGGCAGCGCGTTGCCGTGGGTGTCGCTGAGAGTGCCGAGCCTGATGCTGTTCCTATCAAAAAAGAAGCGCTCCCTCCGATCAAGGCGGAGCCCGTGGCACTGCCGATCGTGGCGCTGACGCCGTCGCCCGTTGTTGCCACGCCTACTCCCGCACCTGTCGTGCAAGAAGAAGAGGAGAAAGTGCGAGTCAAGAGCGAAGTCAGCGCCGAGGAGCCAGCCGGTCCACTTGTGAGCTTCTCGCAGATCGAGCACGAAGCGCCGCCCGCGAGGACGCGCCACCGCCACCACCACCGCCACCCTCGCGCGGCGCGGCGGTCAACTGTCCGCCGCCGCCGGCTTGACCCGGACCATGCCGGTATGCTGCTGTTTGACGGACCGCAGTATGTGCCCTCTGCAGGTGTCGTGAAGACACTGATCGGTACGTTTCTGTGTAGGATGCACTGGTCTTGCGATCGCCCACAAGACGCTCACGTGTTTTTGTGCATGTGTATTCGTAGAGTTCATCGCACGTACGGTCGGGCCTATGACGGGCCACGAGCGTCGATGGGTCGACTACGTTCTCCTTGCAAAGCTCAACAACAGCGTCGCGGTTCTGTCCACTGAAGTATTTGCTCGGCACTCGGAGTGGATGAAGATTACGCTGGGCGCGAGTGGCGGTGCGAGTCGGGCAAAGCACCACGTGCAGCGCGAACCGCTCATGCCGCTTCCGATCCGCTACACTGTGCGCCCGACGCACGTGGTCATGCCGAAGCAGGAATCGAATGAGAAGGCGAAGGTGAAGACCTCGGGTTCTTCGGACAAGCAAAAACGGTCAGTGGATACCAAATATCTCGAGAAACGAGCAGCAGAACTCCAAAGCGGCGATAAGCGCATAAAATCGGAGACCCCGCGGCGACGTGTGTCGGTGAGTATACCTCAGAACAACGGTCCGTTCTCACCGACCTCCTCGACGACCAGCTCTGCGTCCTCGAGAGCAAGGAGAGTGCTTCGTGGTGAGCCGTCTACGCCAGACTACAAACGACAACGTATCGCGTCAGCGTCTCCTCTCAGTAACGGGATGTACTCACCGTCGACCGCCTCGACCGCCACTGCAACGTCGTCGTGGATATCGGCGGACTTGGTCGACCTCGCGGAGAATGTGACCACAACCGGGACGAACAGAAGCATGCCGAATCAGTGGAATCCCGACGAGGCGCGTGCTGCTCCTCCATCCATGCGGCCGGCGGCGATGAACCCTCTCTTCACCATGCCTCTCAGCGAGCTGAAGGCGCACATCAACTCAGTTCAGCGAGATGGGCGAGCTAGAAGTTTCGAAAAACCGCTCGAGATCCTCCAGAAACTCATGAGCCACCCGCGCAACCGCGACACGTTCAACTCCCCGGTCGACCCTGTCGCGCTCAACCTGCCGACGTATTTCGACATCATCAAGGTGAGCTGCTGCATGCAATTTTGGTCTGAACTTGCGAACGGTAGATTGACTGGGTTGTGTGATTGACGCGTGTGTGTGACAGCAACCGATGGATCTTGGTACCATCAAGATCCGACTGGAAGAAGCAGCGTACGTGGAGCAAGATGACTTCGTGGAGGATGTGCGGCTCGTGTTTCGGAACGCGATGAAGTTCAATGCCCCCAACCACTCGGTACACGTCGATGCAAGTGTTCTCCTCAACGTTTTTGAGGATCTACTCCGCGGCGGATCTCGTGATCGTGGTCTCAAACGGCGTACGCCAACGAACAGCTCGGATCGGCATGCATGTCGAGGTTGTCTTGGACGCTCGTGTGTGATGTGCGACCAGGGTTGCCTGGAGTTTGCACAGCCGCACCTTCAGTGCGCCGGCAGTTGCGGCGTCGACATCCGCAAGGGCTCAATTTACTATATAATGCGGGACGGCACACGAGTTTGGTGTGCCAAGTGTCGGGTTCGACATGTCAAGACCCCCTCGGATTTGACAGACGATGGGGGCAAGGCCGCGGAAGCCCAGAAAGAAGACCACACGTCAGGAGCGAAGACCAAGAAGAAAAAGCCCCGGCGGAAATCGTCCACGGGGGTCAAAGAAGGCGAACCCAGTATTGAAATGGTGGAAGTTCCCGGCGAGCTCATCAAGAAGAAATGCGAGGTCGACGTCGAACCGTGGGTCAAGTGCGGGCGCTGTTCTCGGTGGCTGCATCAAGTGTGCGGGCTGTATAACCCGGTCTATGGTGCCTATGCTGCGGAGGGCGAGTATCAGTGCCCACTCTGCGTATGGAAGCAGCGGTCGCCGACGCCCCCGCTGGCTGCATCGTCCAAGGGAAATCTGATCTCCATGTTGAACGACGCAGCGGAGGTACCAGAGCAAAAGTACGAGAGTTCGTGCAGCCAGATCCCGACGTGCGAGCTTAGCGATTTTATCGAGGACTTCTTGCGGCGAGGACTGCGAGAGATGGGCGAACTCGAGGCTGCCGAAGAACTTCACGTGCGTGTTCTAGCGTTTCCAGGTGAACGAGTGGTCGTCGCGGACCGGCTCGTCAAGACGTTTGATGACAACGCCATGGTTTTGGAGCACGTTTGCGCGGATGGACAGTCAAGTCGGCCTTCGCAACCCCACCGCTTCCCGACCGAGATCTCGTACACATCGCGTGGTATTTACCTCTTTCAGCGCCACGAAGGTTCCGATGTCGCCTTGTTCACACTGTTTGTTCAAGAGTTTGGAGACGACTGCCAGCTTGAAGCGAACCGCCGATCCGTGTACGTCGCGTACCTCGACAGTATTCGATACCTAGCACCTCCAAGCGCACGCACAGCATCCTACCACCTGATCATGATGGCCTACTTCGACTACATTCGACGCAACGGGTTTGAACGCGTGCACATCTGGTCGTGCCCGCCGCAGAAGCGGATCAGCTACGTATTCTGGTGTCGTCCGTCCTTCCAGAAAACGCCCAGTGCCGAGCATTTGCGTGCGTGGTACCGTCGCCTACTGACCAAGTCCCAGGACGCGGGTATTGTCAGGTCATGGACGACAATGTACGACCAATATTTTTCACCGTCGATAATGAACGCGACTCGAGCAGCCATGGGCTTCCAGGTGCCGGGACTCACGGCTGAAACTACCGCCGCCGTCGCGACACGAGGTACGGCCTCGCGCTCCGTCGATCCTGCAGACCATTCATGGCCAACTGCGCAGCTACCACCGCTTTTTGACGGTGACTTTCTGCCCGCGGAGCTGGACCGTATCCTCGGGCGACTCGCGGCTCGCAACGGCAAGTACCGACGCGGCAGCAGCGTCGGCAAGTCGAGTTCGGTCGGAACAACAGGCGGCAAACATGCAGTGGGCGAGTTCGTTGGACGAATCAAGGAAGAGAACCCGACCACGAGCGCGCCCCCTCAGGTCGAATTCAAGGTGCGCGAGATCTTCGACCGCATGCAGCACGCCGTGCAGCGTCTGAAGAACGATCTGCTGGTCGTGGACCTCGTCGTGGAGGGCGTCGTCGCGCCCGAGTCGGCGTTGGCGCCGATCCGGCCACGCTTACCATCGTGGTGGCAGCAGGTGCCGCGCCTCTTCGGCAGCCGCTTCATGTTCCACCAGCTGTGCTCGACGGCGACGTACCAGTTCGACACGCTGCGGCGCGCGAAGCACTCGACGATGATGCTGTTCCACCACTTCATGAACGAGCCCGTGCGCCAGCTCAACGTGTTTTGCAGCGAGTGCTACCTGCTGATCAACCACGCCGACTTCTGGCACTGCCGGCGCTGCGAGCGGTTCGCGCTCTGCGACTTGTGCCACCACCGCGACGGCCGCAGCCACCAGCACGCGCTCACGTTTGGCGGCGGACTGGCCGCTCGGCCAGCGATGGCAGCCGCTGCGTCCGCCACACCAGCGGCCACGGCGACGACCGCGAGTTTGTCGGCGAGCGCAGCCAGTCCCACAAATGGCTACACTACGGGAGACCAAAATTGATGCAAGGACCCAAATATCAAGTTGTACGAAGAACGCCTGGAAATTACGGTAAACTGACATTCCTGACCTACAATTAGCAAATTATGTTGCGTAGAATATTGTAATTTACGGTCTCATATGGTTACGCTCTCCGTCTGATAAAGGTTACATATCAGATCTGATATGACCATAAACTGATCCCATCGTCTTGTTGAAGGTCCGCCGAAAAGCTCCAAAGCGAGCCGAAGCTGTCGGGATGCCCATGCGCCTCTCCGGTGGACGTGGCGGCGCCGCAGAGCCGCCCGCTGCGCCGCCGCCCCCGCTGCCAATGGTTACGCTCGTGCCCGCTCCATCGGCGCCTTTGCTGCCGCCTGCGGAGCCGCAGCTCTCGCTGGCGGACGTGGCGCGCGACGCGTTCCGCCGCAAGTTCTTTCTCGACGCGTTCCCGGACGAGCGCGAGGCGCTGGACCGGAGCTTCGCGTTCCTCCAGCGCGTGCGCGAGTTCAAGCAGCTCATCGGGCGCCGCGACGCGCTCCAGACCATCGTAAGCGTCGTCTCTACCTGTAGACCCCCCTGGCTTTTTTTGTGGTTGGGTCTCAAATGAAGGCGTTTATGAACTGCTGCAGGCCGAGGAGATGGCGGACGAGTACGTGCGCGCCGCGCCGCCGCATCTGTGCGTGTTCCTGCGGTCGCCGCGCGTCGCGGCGCTGCTGCAGCGCGTGCTGGACGCGGTCGAGAGCAACCGCAGCACGCCCGACCTCTGGAGCGGGCTCGAGGCGCACGTGAACGACCGGCTCGAGCGGGAAAAGTTCGTCGCGTTCCTCGCGTCGCCGCTGTACGCGCAGCTGGGCGAGGCGCTGCGGCGCCACCGCGAGCTGCCGCTGGGCGAGATCCTCGTGGACGCGCGCAGCACGCGCTTCCTGGAGCAGTTTGTGCGGCAGACGAGCCCCGCGGCCGTGGGCAACCTGCTCTTTTGGGTGCACGTGCAGACCGTGTTCCTGCCGCTGCTCCAGACCACGGTCGTGTCCGTGACGCTGTTCGAGGAGATCCAGGCCACCGTGCGGCGCCTGTACAACCAGTACCTCACCGACAGCTCGGACGTCGTGGCCACGATCGTGCCCGAGGCGCTGCGCAAGGACATTCTCAAGCGCATCCTCCAGCTCCAGGGCGAGCCGTTCTCGCCCTCGCGGTACGCCACGCTCTTCCGCCAGGCGCAGGAAAAGATCTGGCACTGGATGCAGACCACCGTGTACCCCAAATTCCACGCGTCCGCGCTGTACGTGGCGCTGGTCGTCGAGACCGAGAACCTCGAGTCGGACCGCCAGCTGCGCAAGCTCAGCGAGCACGTGCAGGCCACCGCGGCGTCCACGGCGTCCAACGGCGCCGCTGCCCCCAAGGCCAGCGCCATCTTCGTGCCAGTCGAGACGGCAGCGTCCAGTCAGCGGCAATCAGGCCACGCGCGCTTCCTCCGAGTGATTGCGCCTCTGCAGAGTGAAGAGACGCCGAGCGTGTGGTACACTACGCTGACGCTGCCCGAGACGCTGCGTGAAGATGCGGCGGTCCACGCGATCCGCGTCGTTGACGTCGCGCGCGTCCGCGCAGACGGCGAGGTCTCGTTTGCGTTTGAGCTCAACGCGTCGAGCGCCCACAGCAGCGATGGCAGCAACGGCGCGACTGAGGACGACCAGATCGACTGCATGGTACGTGGTTCGTCCAGCGCTGACAGACCGGTGTTGATGGATGAGGCTTCATCATATACGTGCGTGGACGGCAGGACTTTGTGTGGAACTGGCGCCACGCGATCGCGTCGCCCTCGCACCGCACGGTCGCCACAGCCGCAGGTACGTGAGTGAGAGGAACTGAGGCCACGACGACGCGAGGGACTCACGCGTTGGTACTACCCACAGTGCCCAAGCCGTCGTTCCACAGCTTCAGCATCCCGTCCACACGTCGCGGGGCGTCCACGACGCTCTTTGGGTACGTAGTCACCTCGTGGACGTCGCCCAAGCCGTCGCAGCGGAGCGCATTTGCGGATGCGGACGAGAACGCGCCGCCGGCAAACCAGTCAGAGACCGATTCCGACGCGGACACCGACGCGCCGCCGATGCTGCTGCCGCGGTTTACGTTCCTGCTGGCGGCGCAGCGGCTTCCCCCGCAGTGCGTGGCTCCAGGGCTGCGCCTGCTCGCAGACCTGCCGCTGGTGCGTGATTTGGTTTGAAAGGACTTGTGACCCCGTGCTGACGCCGGACGGGACGATGGATCGGATCTGAAACTAGGACAAGCTCACTCCGGACGACCTCGCCGACCTCTTCCCCTTCAACCACCAGCGCGACGACACCGCCGACGCGACGCCGATGCGCCTCTCGCCGCCGCTCCGCAGCCTGTGCCTGCGGCCGCACCTCGAGCGCACCGACCTCCCGGTCCACTGGATCTTCCGAGAGCTCAGCCAGCAGGTATGTCGTGCTCACTACCACACCGGGTTCTGGCTGCCGACGCTGAGCCTCGTCTGTCTCTTTCTAGACCGTCGTGGCGCTGCTGGGCGCGCTGCTCGCGGGCAAGTCGCTCGTAATCGTGAGCCCGCGGCCGGCGGCGCTCGCGCTGGTCGCGAACGCGCTCGTGGCGCTGCTCCAGCCGCTCGAGTGGCCGCACCTGCTACTGCCGCTGTGCCCCGTGCGCACGGCCTGCGCGCTTGCGGACCGCGGGTTGTTCGCGACGCCATCGTCGGCGGCATCGTCGTTCTCGCGGTCCGACGGAGCGAGCCAGCACGGTGCGTCTACGCCGCCGTCGTTCCTGCTCGGCCTCGAGGGCGAGCTCGTGCACCTCAAGACCAAGGACTCGGGCCACGAGCCGCGCCACCGCATCCGTACGTGCCGCCGCATCTCACTGCCGCCTTTGCTCGGGTCTTCGAAGAGCGCTGACGATGGTCTCACTTGTCTCGCTTTCCGTAGGCAACTCGATCTACAGCGTCCAGCGCGTGAACCTGCAGGTGCGGCGTCCGCCGCTCGCGCACGCGCACGCCGTCGCGTGCCAGCACGCGGACGCGGCGCAGTACCCGCCCGAGATTCTCCACACGCACGCGGTCGTGCTGGACGTGGACGCCGACGACGTCTACGTGCCCGACCGCGTCGACGTGCCCGAGTTCCCGCGTACGTTCCGTGTCCCCCTCGGCTCGCGGGCTCTTGCACTTGCACTGATCGGCTCTCGCTGTGTCATAGAGACGCTGGTGCGCACGCTGGAGACGAATCTCAAGGACGCGCTCGTGGGCGGCGCGGTCGCGGCCGAGGACTCGCGGCTGTTCCGTCCGCCGCCGCTGGCACCGGCGTTCGTGGGTGCGCTACTGGAGAAAGCCGACAGTGGCCGTGGTAGCAGCGACGGTGCCATGGCGCCCGTGGACGCCGTGCGGCTCGCCGTGCTGGCGTTCCTGGAGGCGCTGCTGGGCGACGTCTCGCTCTACTTTTGCTCGTTCCGCAAGTCGTTTGCGGCCGCCACGGCCACGACCACAGCCACATCGGTTACGTCCACACCAGCGCAGCCGCTCGACACGTTCATTCTGTTCGAGGCCGACGCGTTCCTGGACGCCAAGATGGAGCTCGGCTGCCGCGAGTTCTTCCGCCAGCTCTTCCAGACCGAGGTGCGTGCGTGCGGCGCTAACCGCCATGGATACGGTGGGTGCATGGGTGCATAGTTAAGGAGACGGCTCACGGTGGTTATGATTGTGTGATTGCTTTATGATAGATGTTTCGCCAGTTTCTCGTGCGCCAGCACCGGCGCTTCGCGCTCGAATGATCTTTTTCGTTCTCATCCCGTGGCGGTGACCTTGTGCGTGCGGTGGTGTGGCTGGTGGAGCGACGTGAGCTCGTCGAGGCTCACGAACTTGAACTTGCGCACGAGCGCGGGCAGCGCGTCGCGCAGCACGCCGACCGTCCAGGCGCGGTCGTGGACGATGAGCACGGCGCCCGGGCGCGTGCGCGCGCGCAGGTAGAGCGCATTGAGCCGCTCCGACTTGATCTGCGCGTCGTGCGGGTACACGCTGCCCATGCAGATCTTGTACCCGTGGCTCATCACGATCTCGCGCATGTTGCTCGTGAACCAG
>JAMFLL010000298.1:0-45794 GCA_027475725.1 Pythium rhizo-oryzae
TGGCGCTGGCGTTGGCGTTGGTGGTGGTGTTGGCTGTGGTCATGGGGGTCGCGGCGGCGCCGAAGAGCGTGGTGTAGGTGCGCGTGGTGAGGACCATTGCGTGTGTGTGTGTTTTGTTGTGTGTGTGTGTGCGTGCGAGTGTGGCAGTTGCTGCTTTGGCGCAAATTGGAGAATGCGCCTGGTAATGGAGTTGGTGAGGGGGGTGAGAACACCCGTTTGTGACGAGAGGGCTTCCTTGCAAGCTCAGACTCTCGGGGCTCAGATGGATGCTTCGTCGACGCCTCGGCCCTTGGTTGATTCCTGTGCACGATATGGTGGGGTGCGTTATCACGCCAGTCGTGGGCAACAAAGAGAGGGCACCTCCATCCATTGCAACGGAATCCTCAAACTGGACGCAACCGCTGGTTTGAGAGTACTGTTTTAAGATTATCTGCGAGTGAGACGCAACTCCAACGGCTGAGACACTGATTTAGGATATAGTTTCGAACCCAAAACGCAGGACGAGATCAACGGACGAACAGCTCGGAAATTTTTCGTGTTTCCCCAGTCCATCTCATGCCGCCGTTGATTGCGGCTACGACGCGATCACAACGGAGGAACGCTTGGCGTTTGTGACTGGCGTTGCGAGCGAACAATGACCTTGGGTTCACAAGGTTCAACAAGCTGATATTCAGACACGGCGAGGATCGTCGATCGACGAACGTATGCGAGAGGTGGCGTGGGTTCCTGTTGCCGTATACTACAGTATAGTATTCCCATCTGCAAAGAAGTGACGCGTTGGTTGACACGACAACGCGCACCAAACACACCCAGCCAGTTCAGTCTCCTCCATGCACAGTCAGAACCGACCATCGACGGATGTTCCGTTCGTGCGTGGGTGCTCAAAAATTCGGAGGAAGTTTTTCTTTCCGAGAGTGCGGCGACACTCTGGGTTCAATCACACGCGGGAGCTGTTTTGAGTTGGTGGGTAAGAACTTCGTGAACCGTATAAATGTGGTTGAGTGTTCTCGTTTGGCTGAGAGCTTCGCGTAGTCATGACACCTCCACCGCCGATGGATACTTAGCCGTGTGAGCGAGTCATTGCCCTCCTCTACCGATGTATATAGTATGTGCAGTAGGGTGCACTGAGCTTGGGGGTAAATGGCTGAGTCATCCGGAGCTTGCATCTCTGCCGATCCGGAATTCGCAAGCCACAGAAGTTTGCTGGGTCAGGAGACAAGTCAGTTGAGCTGCCACCAACAGAGGATGCCATGTACCGCACTGAGTACACTACAGTACACTTCGTACTGTAGAGCAGAACAGGAATATCACACGGAGGCTGATTTGTAGCATCGCCCAGCCAACTTGGCCAACGCTCTTGAAGTCCATATCTGCTCCGCGCAACGCGAGCCACACACTCCCCATCCTAGAAGTGGGACATTGGAGGGAGACGACCATCGAATATCGAAGAATGTAGTGAGTCTCACTGCCCCGGGGCACTACAGTACGCTGTATCGGAGCAATCATTCCTGCCCTGTGCCCAGATCCATGAATGTGTGAATGGAGGATGAAGTAGTGGATGATAGTACGAACGGAGGATTTGCACTCTTACTTAGCAGGCCAAATGCCTATTGGTGACAGCCTTAGACCAAATGAAAGCAAACCAACACCTACGATGAACACTACCCATGAGGAACTTGCTATATAGATCACGGCGCTACCGTGCCCACACGCTCAGGATGCTTCGACATCTCCAAAGCGCTGAGGAGGGCATCAAACTCGCTGTCCAGGATCTCGAGATTGAATGCCCTGATGTCTACATATCCGGGGTTACCCACAAACACCGACGGTGGTGGCCTCGGAAATTGGTCGTCTCCGCTACGTGTATGAGCAGCCGATCCTTGGTGCGTGTCGAAGAGGATTGCCGCTTGCTGTGTGGCGCTCATACTGATGTCCAGCACTTTTCGACGCCGACGCTTTTGCGGAAGCTGCGTGGGCTTCTTCGTCAAGTGCCGCTCGACCTTCTGGCGGTACTTTTGCCCATGCGTCATCGTCTGACGCGTCGTCTTGGTGCCAACAACCTTGGCGATCTCCTTCCACGGCCCATTGGGAAACATCTCCAGGCCGTGGAGGAAACGCTCGTGCTCGTCGGAGCTCCAAAGGTTGGGTCGGAAGAGCGGTTTGTTGGGAGTCGGCACAATGGCGCCCGTCACCTCGCATCTGTGTTCGTAATTGGGGACGACGGAGAGCGGGAGACGGATAAGCGTCTTGGTGTTGGATGCTGCGGTCGTGGACGTGTTGAAGAGCGTTGTGTGCGTGCGTGTGGTGAGAACCATGGTTGCGATACGGAGTCGGAATGCTGGAATCTGTACTGGGGAAAGTGAAGACTGCCACGTAACGCCAGGGCGTCGGACCTCCGGCCAACACCCGAAGGCTGCATTGTACGGTACCGTTCTTCCTTCAGTCGGCTCCGCGTGTGCCGTGGCTGAACCGGTGTCGACCTCGACCGAAATCAGCACAGGATGGACCGGCGGGTTTGGTCCCATCTGGGGCCGGAGAGTCGGTCTGGCTCGTAGGCGAAATTGGAGTGGCGCCATTGCTGCAGCCACGACCCGCTGAACCGCGACAGAAATTCTTGCAGCGTTTGAGGGCTCGTGCGATGTGACACCCACGGGCACTGGATCTCGTCTAGACTACGTAGACTGATCAACGGCACCCAACACTGGAAGAGTGCACCATCCATGTCAGTCTCTTTGATACAGTATGTGGCAGTTCGAAGACAAGCAGGTGGCAGCACTTACGTGAGGCTATTCTCGAGGTGTACCTCGCAACTGGCACTAGTATTTTTCTCCTACGCTGCTTTCGCCCTAAGACATCTTATAAACACATCCATCTGGCTTCCAGCTCCTGGAAGCCGTGCTGTTGAGCTAGGCTACTTTGAAGCATGCTCCAGTGAGTAACCCCAATTCAGCACATGGGGAGCAGTATCGAGAGAGCTACGGGGACGCTTCCTGATCCTTTGATGGCAGTCTGGACCCCTGTGCACTTCGTCTGCTGCGTGTGGATTTAGTATCCTCTACAACACCATCCTGACACGGATGACCGTGCATTCATGTTTGCACTCCAAAGCGTAGAATTCGCGCTTTCAATACTCCAGACACCAACTCTATCGTGACGGATGGACCGCTGCGGCCTAGATCATCCAAAGCTTGACAGAACGCTGCAGGATGCGCTTGAACTCAGATCCGTGCACCACTAACCAGTCTACGGTGGTCTAGTCGACATCATGGAGCGGCTTACTGCCCGACCTCAATCGGCTCTTGACGGGCAGGGCGGTGGATCCCGCCGCAATTGCGTCACGACCGCAAGACTTTGCCTTAGCCGGATCCCGGGGGGAGACGATCTTCTAAGTATTCTGCCTGACCCAGCACGAAAATTTCGTCGCTTGTTCAGCTGGTGATTTCAACTGGATCTTCCGGTCAGAGGCGAGTGGCTCCAGTCGTCGTGGCAACTGATTCCTGGCTCGTCTACGTAACTGAATGTGGTCAGCCCATTTGGAAATCTTCTACCTCAGTACATCAACAATTCCGATTGCGTCTCACTTGACACCGTCTTAAATAAGTACATGTAGCCAAGTGGCCGTTGCGTGGAGGCTGCTGCTGCAAACGGAATTCCCGCGGCCAGGGGCGTGGCTAACAAATCAGCACCATCATTCCTGCTCCAGCGTCGTTCGCAGAGAGCGCACCCTGCTGGCGTGACTCGTGCGCTCACCAGTACGTACACATGAATTCTCTCGACAGATGGGGACGCCGACCAGAGACCCTCCATGGCTTGCTAAGTGGGGGCGCCAACTCTTTTCGTTGTAAGATCGGACGTTGATCGTGAGTCTCATTCTCCAATTTGCGCCAAACCAGCAACTGCCACACACGCACACACCACAAAACACACACATACACAATGGTCCTCACCACGCGCACCTACACCACGCTCTTCGGCGCCGCCGCGACCCCCATGACCACAGCCAACACCACCACCAACGCCAACGCCAGCGCCAACAACAACGCAAACCCCACCAACACGCTCATCCGCCTCCCGCTCTCCGTCGTGCCGCACTACGAGCAGCGATGCGAAGTCACCGGCGCCGTCGTGCCCGCGCCGAACAAACCACTCTTCCGACCCAACCTATGGAGCTCCGACGAGCACGAGCGATTCCTCCAAGGCCTCGAGATGTTCCCCAACGGTCCATGGAAGGAGGTCGCCAAGATCGTCGGTACCAAGACCACGCGCCAGACCATGACCCACGCGCAGAAGTACCGCCAGAAGATCGAGCGCCGCATGGTCGCCAAGCCCAAGAAGCTCTCGAAGAAGGCGCTGCGACGCTGCGCGCTCGCGGCTTCGCGAGGTTACCCCGTGCACACACCCTCGGGTTCATCGAGTATGGTGGAGGGCGACTGCGCGGACTCGGACGCGTTGCTGGCGGATGCGCTGTCGATGTTTGGCACGGAGTCGATGTGCGCGGTGACGAGCCCCACGGAGGTGTACGGCGGTGCGTTCGACGTCAGCTTTTTGGACCAGGAGTTCGAGGCGATGCTGCAGAGCCTGGAGCAGCCGATGCCGATGGCGAGTGGGGCACCTGCATTTTCGCTCCCGTCGTGCTCTTACACTGATGAGCTGGGCTTGTTGGGCGTGTAGATACTGTGGAGTTTGAATATCCTAATAACCTTTATTTATCGAACTTAGCGCCTCTCATTTCTCGCGCCTGATAGATTGTCAAATGGGGTCAATGAAGGTTAGAGAAGTCCGAGATTGCTAAAGGCCCGCTCACATAAATGCGAGGACAGAAAAGGCAGGCCGCGAGGGGCCATGCTTACTGCCTTTTTTGATAGTGTCACGGACCGAGCCAGATGTGAATTCAACGAATCGACCGAACGCGATCAAGTGCAACACATCAGCATGGGCCCTCGTTCTAGACCCATCCAGCGCTCTGATTGAGAACAGCTCTAGCCGCGGGTTCCCCAAGACGCACATGCTGCGGTGACTTTGCGCGAGCAGCCTTCGCTGTCATTTACAAACGGACCGCGGAGAGGTGACGAAGGACCACGGCATTGCCGTTCTCATGGCAGAAGTCGGGCAGGACCAGGACAACATCGCACGCACGTCGCCACCCGCTGTGCCCTCCCTGCCAGACCGGAAGGATTCACAGGCGCACAAGAGCTCGTGGTCGGTCGAGGAGCACCATCGCTTCCTCCGCGGGCTCGAACTCTACCCAAGAGGTCCGTGGAAGTACGTGGCGTCCATTGTCGGCACCAAAACCACTCGCCAGACCATGAGCCACGCACAAAAGCATCGCGAGAAGATGGAGCGCAGTATGAGGACCGCCAGAGAGACGCTCACGAGCCACGCCACGATCCCTGAAATCCACCGTGTCGGAGCGCCAGATGCGCTGCTTCCGAAGGTTCCTGTGCTGGAGAGGCCCACGAGCGTCTTTCCAGGGCTTCGTGCGGCACCACGTGCGTTCAGCAGCGGCTACGACGACGGTCTCAGTTTTAACTGAGCGTTGTTAAAATAACGCTCGTCGAACAGTGCACCTTCGAGCCAGCCCACCGCGGGCACGACACACGCGGGTGCCTCTATCGTGCCGAGACAACCACCGATTGCTGTCGCGTCGCAAGCAGCATGCCAGGGACGATGAACGAAGTACAGTTTGACCGACGGATCTCTGTCGACGCAACACAATCAGATAATATACTGATATTAGATATGACCATCCATCTTCAACGTGGCCGCCCTGGTTATGCGTGCGGTTGCAACACTCTGAGCCCAGGATATCCTAGCTCAGTACACGATCGCTCCAAACGACGGCGATCGTGGTGCCATCAGATGGCACCTCGCGTCAAACGGGACGGACGTCGCGCTGGTGATTGGAGATTCTCCAATCACCAGCGCGACGTCCGTCCCGTGGAGATTCTCCAATCACCAGCGCGACGTCCGTCCCGTTTGACGCGAGAAATCAGCTTTGGAGCCGTTTCGTCCCACGATATCCTAGTTCAGTACGCGGTCGCTCCGAACGACGGTGATCGTGACGCCATCCCCTTTGTCAACAGTACGGTGAGACACGACATCCGTCCCGTTTGACTCGGGAACTCAGCTCTTCAACGTGTTCGCAGCCGTCCCACTCGCGACGGCGACTCAGCGCCGGGTGTCTCCGATTGGACGCTCCGAGCACAGCCTCACCATTCGTTACATTCGCTGCTCCTTGGTCGCAGTTGTGGCCTCCCCTTCGGACCGGAGTCGGTTGCGAAATTCTTCCAGGAGAAAAACGTTCATCTTGAAGATGGGGAACGTGCGGGCTCCTCTAAGCTCGACTTGCCTGCTTGGATCAATAAACCTCAACCGGGGCCGCAACCTAGGAGAGTCTTGAGTTTAATTTGTGTTGGCTGGAATCATGGATTCTCGTTGGTGTGCTCACGTTGCACAATGTTTCCGTACCTACGAAGCCACTCGGCGTTCTGGTCGGATGATTCGCCGCCATGTGCCAATCGTGACCCCGTTTGGAGAAATACTCGTTGGGATCTAACGACAGTGACCGACACATTCGTGTGGAGGGCCTGCCTTCGACGCCCATTGCTGCATGTCCGATACTCCCGTACTTGCGGTCACGCAGCCAAGTCTCCATTTCCAATCAAGATGGTTCTGACGACGCGCACATACACCACGCTCTTCGCCTCGACGGCAGAGCCGACAACCAGGGAAAGCTCCGCTCACACCACCAAGGCGCTCATCCGCCTCCCGCTCTCTGTCGTGCCGCACTACGAGCAGCGATGTGAAGTCACCGGCGCCATCTTGCCCGCTCCAAATAAACCCCTCTTCCGACCCAACCTATGGAGTTCCGATGAGCACGAACGTTTCCTCCAGGGCCTCGAAGATTCCCCAATGGTCCATGGAAGGAGGTCGCCAAGATCGTTGGCACTAAGACCACGCGCCAGACCATGACCCACGCGCAGAAGTACCGCCAGAAGATCGAGCGCCGCTTGGCCGCCCACACCAAGAAAACCTCGAGGCCGTCACCGCCGTCGAAAGAGCTGGCGGCCTCAGCCTTTCGTAGAGGCCACCAGGTAAGGAATGGTGGCGTCGCGTCATTCACACGTACGCCCGAATTTCACGATCAGCAGCCCCATGCTGAGCTTTCCGTCGCGAACCCCAGCGCGCACGACATCAGTTTCCAAGACCTTGGGTTTTACGGTCCGCTCAACGGAATCGAGTGGCCTTTCTTTAGAGATGACACGCCGTTGTTCTCTCATGATGTTTGGTCCTTCAGAGCGTGAATATGACAAAGAATTTTCAACACTAACATTGTTCACGATGCAGTCGGAGTCTTTAGTTCACTGTTTGGGCGTTGGGGGGAGAAAGCCCATCGTCGAGGCGAATGCAAGTCTCTACGGGCTACACAAGGCGACTGGGGACTCTTCATCTATGTCGTGGTCATCCCAACGAAGCATTGTCCCTTCATCCTTGGAGACGACCGTGCTATGAAGGACGTCACGTTACGTCACATGCAACCACGCACGAATCCTCCACGGGCCCTCGGAGAAGGCTAGTCTAATTGGTTGCTGATTATTCGTTGCCACAGTTCTTGAGAGCCGGGTCGGATTCCTTCCGACTCGGAAGGGTGCCTGGATTCTCTCTGTCGAAGGCTGGTCGCTGGTGTGCTTCAAGAGCCTTCTTCAATCTCATCTCGACCAGTACTGGCCAGCACAGTACGCGCATCACACGTACATGGATGGACATCCATCAACCGCTGTGCGAAATCATTCAACAAGGTCCGCAGCCTGTGGCTCGTGCAGGTCTGGTGGCGAGATGGCTTCGCAACTGTGGGTACACGTGATATCTGCTCGACGCCGGTCACTCCTCGATATGACCTACTAATATTAGATATATTTTGTCGTCTTACAATGACCCGTCTCTGTCGGTGCGCCGTGCCAACTTCAAGGGTTTGCGAGGTACATGTACTTATATAGTACATTTTAAAGTGGACATGTATCTTCTCAACGCAGACTCTTTAATGTGAGTTGGCCCGGCTTTGGCAGCTGTCGTGTCCACTTCAAGGATTTTGCGGACAAAGGTACTCAAATAGGAGAGTTGAGGTGACATGGCTACACCTTGGAGCGCAACAAATTCTCGGGCAACTGAATGTAAGTCACTGGTTTGGGTTATATTCAAAGCGCATATAATGAATCAAGGACAAAAAATGTCATAGGACAGTACACTGCAATCCGGAGCGACCGGCACCGACCGGATCGTTAGTGGCCAGTTCCGTGCCTCAAGATGAGATGCACAGCTTGTGGAACTGAGTTGGCCTCCCGTAAAGCACGCGTTCGTATACACTATACAAACGTGCACCTAGGTATCGCCTGCACCAGTTGTGAGCAATCCGGATTTCAGTGGCGCGCCCAATTCCACCGCGAGGACGGCAGCTCGAAATTTTGCGGGGGATTGATACCCTAGCAAGATTGGATATGTGCGGCGCTCGAGCACCCTAGAGTGATGGGGTTTGACAAAAACCGAAACAGACTAACGGTCCCGAAGCCATCACGCGAACAGAGCTGGTCGAAGTGGCGTAGTCGTGCTGCAATACTATTGAGTGAATCACAGCGTACCAGCCCATCAAAGGTCACACGATCAGGACCGGCTAAGCACCGGCCGGGACAGCAGCGTGGAGATGTCGTCGGTGACCCCGTCCATCTGTGTGAAGTGGGTTGAACGATCCGGTCGCCTGCGTTGGCGCTTCTCAACTGGGCCTTGCCCGTCGATGCCATCCTCATTCCACAATTTGCTCAAGAGCGACACCACCTCCTCCTCCACACCACCACTATGGTCCTTAGCACGCGCACCTTCACCACGCTTTTCGGCACCACCCCCACGGCTGACATGATCGCTGCTGCCCCTCCGGCCAAGACGCTTATCCGCCTCCCGCTCTCTGTGGTGCCCTACTACGAGCGACGATGCGAGATCACCGGCGAAGTCATGACGGTGTTCAACAAGCCAATCTTTCGCAACAACCTCTGGACCTCGGACGAGCACGAGCGCTTTCTCCATGGCCTCGAGATGTTCCCCAACGGTCCCTGGAAGGAAGTCGCCAAGGTCGTCGGCACCAAGACCACACGCCAGACCATGACGCATGCGCAGAAGTACCGTCAGAAGATCGAGCGTCGCCTGGCCGCCAAGCCCAAGAAAGTTTCGGCCAAGTCGCGACAGCCGAACATTGTGAGCGCGCCGCCCTCCCACTCGCTTATCGGAAGCGACGGGTCGCTCACGCATGTGCTTGCTCCGTGGTGTGCAACTCACCAACTCATCGAAGAACCCTCGGTATCCAGTCCATCAGACACGACCTGCGATGTGTTCGACGTGAGCTTTCTGGATGATGAGTTCGACGCCCTGTTGAAGAGCCTCGAGAAGTGAGTATTGAAGCGAGGACGAAGACCATGACCATGCGTTCCAATTGTACATTGCTAGCGCACTAGACGTAGCCAGCGTATGAAACCACATACAATATTTACGAGAGCTTCTTGACACCCATGCGTTCGCACCAATCGCTCTCTTCAGCACCGTTGTCCACAGTGTCTTTTTTCGGCGACAAAGCCTAAGCGAAGCGAAAATCCTCGGACGAGTGAGGAGCGCTCTCACTTGACTTCAAGAGGGAGGGGTTGCGCCATGTTCCAGCAATTGTGCCTCGATGCTGGAGTGGGATCATGCCTCTCGCAAGTTGCGCACAGAAACTCGAATCTGCTGGAAGCGCTGCGAGCCACAAGTTGCGAACCCGAAGAGTGGGACGTCATCCGTCTCTGGACGGGCTCTGCAACCAGATCTTTCCAAACTTTAGGTACAGTAGTTGTACCCATGTCGGACTGACTGGGAGTGACAGCACGACACGGTTGTATCAGCGCAATTGTTCTTGTACAGCACAGCGCGGAGCGTGCTCCACGCCACCCCTGCGCACGGGGACCCGTCTTCCTCTCGCTCTGGTTGCTCTGATCCAATGGAGGCTGCGACGCGAGCTCAAGGCGGTCTGCTCCCCGCTGACCTCGGTGTGAGCTTGATTTCAACTCCACACACGTATTCCTCAGTTATCCTATCACAGTATATCGAAGCGCATTGCGACCGCCATCGTAAAACTTGTTGAACCCGTTTCCCTGTTGAATGAGATACGTTGCCGACGTATTAGAAGTATATCTTAGCGCAGTACATCGTCGTCCGCTTGGACACGACATCGCGCACTCCCCGCCGCTTCGTTGATCCATACGTATCCACGACACGGTGTACCGGTACCATTTCTTTCGTTTTGGCCCAGTAGATCAGTCGCCCTCCCGGCGCGTTCGCAAGAGTGGCGGGGGCACTGTACTGTACACAGCATCCAACCTTCCATGGGACTTGGCAACGGTCTGGAACCGTATCGTTCAAACCGATCAAGCAACGTCGGAGTCCAACGCAGAGGCGACGTTGCAGAGAGGAGTCCGCCATACACAAAGCGCGATGAGTATGAGTCGATGTGTTCAGTGCGCAAAGCGACGAACACAATTATCCTCCCAACCGTCGGGCGGCCACCTATTTTAATTGGACAGAGATTTTCGAAGAAACACAAGCACTAATGTGGAACCCAAATCAGCCATCAGCCATTGACTTGCTCGTGAATCCCATCGCTGCGGAGCCTTGTCTGGGGCGATTCCATAGCTGCCGGGTTGGCCCAAGGGACCCCCACAGCACGTCCACATTATCCAATTTGATCCCAAGCCGACGCAACGAACCCTGCTTCTGTTCTCCCGACCATGGTGCTCACTACACGCACATACTCGACGCTCTTCGCCTCGACCTCGCCGTCCACGCCCACAGTAGTGGCGACCTGCCACTCCAAGACGCTCATCCGCCTCCCGCTCTCGGTGGCACCGCAGTATGAGCAACGCTGCGAGGCCACAGGCGCCATCGTGCCGACCCCTCACAAGCCGCTCTACCGCAACAACCTCTGGAGCTCCGACGAGCACGAACGTTTCCTCCACGGCCTCGAGATGTTCCCTAACGGCCCTTGGAAGGAAGTCGCCAAGGTCGTCGGCACCAAGACCACACGCCAGACAATGTCCCACGCTCAGAAGTACCGCCAGAAGATCGAGCGTCGTCTGGCAGCCCAGTCGAAGGTGTCAAAGAAGACGCTCCGGTCAAATGCACCGGCCTCGGACGCTCCACCTTTCGATGTTGACGTCGTCTCGCTCATGAATGCACTTGCGTCGTGCGGAACTATTGAGGATGCTCAGAGCATCAACTTTATGTCGAGTCCGACGAGTGTGAACATCGACACGTTCGACCTCAGCTACCTGGACCAGGAGTTTGACGCGCTGTTGAACAGCCTCACGCCAGCGCTCACTCGGGAGGATACCCACACATTTTCGTCTCCATTCGGTTACGAACTCGGTGCACTAAGCGTGTAGAAAGGGAAACATCGATATTTATACAGCTTTCTATCATGGAATGGAAATGCGTGGATCGATATGTACGTGAAATACACTGCAATGAGCGACAAATAGCGCGATAAGCTTTTTCACCATGCGCTTTCCTTTTGGACCAAGGGCAAAAGGAAACACGTCCTTGTTACGTCGAAGTCTCGGGTGGATCCCATAGCTTCATACGCTAGACGAGCCAGACGCTGAATCTGCTCCGAGGCTTCTGAGCCACAAACTCCCGACCTAAGCAGTGGGATGATGTCCAGGCCACGCACCCTCGAGACAGTTCCTACCCGATAAATCAGCTCAAACGTCCATCTCGAAGTGATACTGTAGCTGGAACTACTTTAGCGCGTCAGAAGGCTTGCCCTTCGAGGGCTGTCTGCGGAGCGAAGAGGTAGGTCGTAGAGCAACTAGAAAGGCCCCGTTGAGGCTGCCCAATTTATGCGTTGGGTTGAGGCAGGTGCGTGCTCAGAGAGACTGAACGCTTCCCATTTTCCATCCCAACTGCGAAGCGTTCGTCGCGGATAATCGCACCCACAGCGAAGCCATTGGACGATAGCCACCGCCAACGAAACCTCGCGAAATATGTACAGTCGCTTGTGGCTCGTGCAGCTCTGTTGGCGATATGGCTTCGCGACGGTGGATCTCGGCCTGTCGACGGGTGGCAACCTGCATAGCATACTGATTGAAGACATATTCTGGTGGGTATCTTGAAGTACGCCGGCCTGGCTCTGTCTGCGCAACGTGACCACTTCAAGTGTATCAGCATGGGTCAAGTACTGGAATAGGACAGCCGAGCTGAGGTGCAGTGGACATGGCTGCACCGTGTTGTGCAAGGATCTCTCTCGGAGACCCCGTGCTGTTTCTGGACGTTCCTTTAGCAACCCGTGTATGAGCGCGAATCCGAGAGGAGTATCGGAGAATATCTTAGGACAGTACGCAGCAATCCGGACCGACTGCCATCGAGGAAAATATATGAGTCTGGCGGCGTGCCCCAGGAAAAGCCTCAATTGCCCTAGGGGTTAATTTGGTTGCCACCTCACCACTCGTTTGCAACTCGCATGAGTGTAGTTGCACACGACATAGCTGTTTGCTGGGTAGATTGTACCTGTCGGCACCTCCCAGGTGTGAGCAATCTAACGTATCGGGTTGTCCCCATTTGAGCGTCGTTGACGTCAATGAAAAAATTTGGCCCAGAACATTTCTTCCCCAGCAAGATTGGAAGTGTACGGTGCTCGAGTGCCGCAGTGCTCTGAGCCTCTGAAAGTGACTACGATATCTAGTTGGCATACCCTAGCGATCGGCTGAAAACAGGCCAACGGCTTCGAAGCCATAACGCGTCGCAATGCTGGTCGAGGTGCCATGGTCGTGCAGCAACGCTACTGTATGTCAAATTTCACAACTGTCGTGGCGCCAATCGATAGCCGCCACAGCCAGCTAAGCGGTGATCCAGCAAACGTAGATTTTAGATGAAACCACGTCCTTGTTGTGGAGGAGCCTCCGACGATCCGACCTGCCCTCTCGATCTACGTTCTTCACTCAAGTCTCATCAAGACCACATACCATTCTGTCATTTGCTCAACAGCGACAACTTCTCTTCCACCATGGTCCTCATAACACGCACCTTGTCCACACTCTTCGCTCCCATGGAGTCGGAGACAGCCAAGGATTTCGCCGGCTCCCCTAGAAACACTCTCATTCGCCTTCCGCTCTCGGTGGTACCCTACTACGAGCGACGATGCGAGATCACCGGCGAAGTCATGACGGTGTTCAACAAGCCAATCTTTTGCAACAACCTCTGGACCTCGGACGAGCACGAGCGCTTCCTCCATGGCCTCGAGATGTTCCCCAACGGTCCCTGGAAGGAAGTCGCCAAGGTCGTCGGCACCAAGACCACACGCCAGACCATGACGCATGCGCAGAAGTACCGTCAGAAGATCGAGCGTCGCCTGGCCGCCAAGCCCAAGAAAGTTTCGGCCAAGTCGCGACAGCCGAACATTGTGAGCGCGCCGCCTCCCCGCTCGGTTATCGGAAGCGACGGGTCGCTCACGCATGGGCTTGCCCCGTGGTGTGCTACGCAGCAACCCATGAACGAATACTCTGTTGCGAGACTGTCCGACGCGTACAGTGGTGTGTTGGGCGCGAGCCTTCTGGATGATGAGTTCGATGCTCTCCTGAAGAGTCTTGAAGTGTGAGGTTTGTGCCGCACTACCCGGATACGACCACCACACACTCGAATCGTTTATTGGCCATGCACTAGACGCAGCCAATGTAAGACATAGGCAAGGAGCCACATACTACACACACAGTACAATATTTACCATCCCCCCGCCACCATTTTCGATCCACACATTGTTGCCGATGGTGACCACGCGCAGTCGAACGCGTGCTTGTCGTCTGTCTAAACCCACGGAGAACCAAGTTATTGGAAATAGTGAGCTACGCTCCCACGCGGGAAGAGGTCACATTTCGGGAAATGTACGTGCTTTCCGATCTTGCCAAGGCGCGTGCTTTGTGTTCATCCGATGCTGCTGAGTTGAGAGTCTCAACTTGAGACAGTTGTGTCATTCTGAAATCAGGCGGATGGACTCGAATCTGTTGGCAGCGCTGTGAGCCACAGACTGAGAACCCGAACAGTGGGACTCCGGACACGGACACGGAGATCTTTCCAAACTATTGCAACTTCTTCGACGTATGACTGAGTTTTCGGGACCGGACAGACTTCAGACTGCTCCGACAGTGCGAGGGAACAAGGTGACGGTATCCTAGAACAGTAGATTGCTGTCACCAGCGCCCGCCATCGTGAACCCATCCCAGCTTCGCGATTTGCTTCCAAGAGACTGCGCAACAGCGCAGTAGGTACACGTACTGTACCTACCCACCAATTGTTCGTTACCCCTCAGCCAGCCAGCGTATCTGATAGGCTACGATGGACATGCACGCTTTCTTGAGCAGAATGTGGAATTAGTATCTTTCGACTTGGCTACAGCCTTGGACTTGGCTTCACATGCCCGACCACCTGTGGAGAGGCGCGAAATTTTGCCACAGTGACCTTGGTCCTGCGTCAAGATTGGAGGCCCATAACGTAGCTCCAGAGAGAGCCCAGCAGCCGAGGCAAAGGCAAATCCAGCTCGATCTGTTCCATTCAGAAAGGGCAACACCCAGCCTCCCGCCCAGTGATCCGGACGGTATCCATGGACAAAGTTTTTAGAACAAACATGCGCAACCCCCTGGGAAACTTAAATCAGCCATGCGCACTCTCGTGCCGAGCTTCACTGCTATATCAACACATGGGGGTCACCCGCTGCGCTGTCGAACGGATGGATTGCCATCTGAGCTCCAAACCATCGACCAAAATGAACGATGTTCAACCGCTGCAGCGATTCCCATTCCAATATTTTCTCTCAAGCAACCCCAACGACCACCTAGCCGTGCCAGACACAATGGTTCTCACGACGCGCACCTACACGACGCTCTTCGCCTCCACGGCAGCGCCCACTGCCGCAAGAACCTCTTGTCACACGTCGCTCATTCGTCTCCCGCTCTCTGTCGTCCCTCAGTACGAACAACGCTGTAAGGTGACCGGCGCTATCGTTCCAAGCCCTCACAAGCTGCTTTTCCGCAACAACCTCTGGAGCTCCGACGAGCACGAGCGCTTCCTCCACGGCCTCGAGATGTTCCCCAACGGTCCCTGGAAGGAGGTCGCCAAGGTCGTCGGTACCAAAACGACACGCCAGACCATGACGCATGCGCAGAAGTACCGTCAGAAGATCGAGCGTCGCCTGGCCGCGAAGTCCAAGGGGACCTCGAAGAAGGCGGCCCGATCGACCGTGTGTGACGCTGCGACCTCTGATCTAGTGCCGTTTGCGGTCGACGATGTGGCCTCTATGGACGTGCTCGCGACGTGCCCCGCCACCGAGGAGGATAGCTCTGCGTACGGCTTTCCGATTGCGACGAACATGATCGGCAACGCGTTCGACGCGAGCTTACTGGACCGGGAGTTTAGTGCTCTTCTCAACAGCCTCGCGCCATCCCTCCCTCGTGAGGAGACCCATATTTTCTCGTCGTCGTTTGGCTATGAGCTCGGCCCACTTAGCGTGTAGCAAGAAATGACAAACAGTATTTATACATATCCCATGTCTTGCGGAAATCCGTTCGCGTTGGACTGCGTGAATCGCGTACTTTGTCAGGCACACAAGGTTCGAATTGCACGACGAGCACTGCGTTCCTTCGTTTCCTAGGAAAGGTTAGGCGGGAGATCCAAAGCGTTCACCCACTGATAGTTCTGCGGTCGCTATCCTTACTTACCACGGGATCTGAGGATTCGATGTCTGTCTTGTCTGATGGCTCCGCGTTTAGATACGTCAGACAAGACAGACACTTGCTTGGAAGCTTCTGAGCCACAAACTCCTAACCTCAACAGTGGGACTCAGCTTCATCCACGTACCACCTGGACGTGTTCTGCGCGATAAATCAGCAAATGTCCATCTCAAAGTGAGTTCCGGACTGATGACAACGTCAGTGCCTTTCTGTGGCGCCCGAAATGCATTCCCCGGGCTCCGTACGGACTGTCTTGCTCATTCCGTACGATCATACAGGCCAAGTTACCAGCAGAGTTCACACCAGGTCAGCCTGAAGCCGGGGTCAGCATGGAGCCGGTGTGCGGGTCGCGATAGCAGAATGGATAGGAGCTCCGCCCGATTCGATGCTATGGACGCACGTGAGACGCACGTGACCTCTAAGTTTCCGGTAGAAAGTACCAGAGACCGAGAACAGTGTCGGAGTGGAAGCAATTCTCTGGCAGAAATCCCCTTTGAGTTTCCCAACCAGTCAAGCCGCGCCGAAGGCTGATGACAGGAACCTATGATAGATAGGCAACTTGATATGAGTCCGATAGCGTTACTCAAGCGCTCAAGCGCCCAGCGACGATCAATGTCCCCTAACAACGCATCAATGAGGGAAGCATTCCCCCTTCGCCACGAATGCCATGGTCGCGAAGGTCAGATTGCGCCACAGCCAAGATTGCCAGCCACACGTGGAAATGGCCATGAAGATGCAATCTAGCAAGAGCGGGAAGATGGCCAGCGCAGAATCCGCCAAGGTCTTCTGACCACGTGGACGTGCGCTTTTCCGTGCGATCGTCTATCGCGCTGTCGAGGCAAACCAAAACAATCCTTCTACAGTCTGTAGTGGGAAATGCGTGTTGAAGTTGAACCAACACTCTGATACAGAATGTATGTCCAGCTCAGCAAGGCTCAGGAAATGATGGCTGTCCACCGATTGAACACGTCGTTGAAACTCTGCCCGGATTCCTCCCCTTTGAGGCAAGTCCAGTGGGTGGAGATGGCCCGCTATGCTCGCTCCGGCTCTAGCAGCGTACGGTACACTCATCGAGGGGTCTCGAGGGGCTGATTTGGAGTTCAACTGGCGACCATCCCATCAATCGAGAATCGCTGGCACTAAAATCGCCTGGCGATGCAGCCAAAATCAGTAGGAGAGGGGAGAGCGTTGCGTCGCGATGAACGAACTAAAACAGTGAATTATGCCCTTCTCGGTTGCGTCCACTCCGGTGGTGGCCAAGGAGCCTGCCGGCGATTCTATGAGTGTAGACCACTCGGCGCTAGAACTTGACCAGATCATGGAAGACCTGAGGGGCAGCTGCCAACCAATGCACATTTGTGTCTTTGAAAAGGATTTTGTTGGCAACAGAAGTGGAGGCTTTCATTTCCAGAAGGCTATGGCCACGGACTGTACAGTTCGGAGGAATTGGGCTCTCACTGATGGGCTGGCCGTCTTTGAAGACGAATTGGTGTTTGACATAACTGGTATCGACCTCACCGAAGCTTGCTCCACCACGAGAGATTCTTCAACCCCGAACACAGTCGGAAATTGAACCCGACGAACGCAATCCCCAGCGCCGCAGTGCGCTTAGCATTATCTCCCAGTCACACTTCAAGTACATACTCCTACATCTCACTGTGGACGTTGGGTGAGCGAGAATGTTTGGAGATTGTCTCGTTGTAGGTATCGGAGGCTAGTGGTCAGACGAGCGACCAGATAATGGGAACGCGATCTCCTCGCGTCCACAAGCACACTCGCAAGGATGCGCAGATCTGCTCTACAGTATCGTCGTGTACGTACCGGTACCTTCAATTCGTAGAGTCATCCAAGTGGAAGCTGGATTGCAGCGCACCAGGTTGTACCTTGCGAGGGGCAACGTATAAAGTATCAACACGCATTACGCTGGTGGTCGGCCCACTGTTTCACAGAAGAAGCTGCAAAATTTTGCTATGCGTCAGCTGAGTTTCCCGATCGCCGAGAGGCAATGGAGAAACAGCTCTCATTGGACGTGGAATAGATCAACCGTCGCGCTGGCCGTTCAGATCAGCTCGTCGAAAGTCACACCAGCAATGTCGACGCTACGTTGCGCCGACCGTACGTACATAGTCTACGGGAACAAGGCTCGTCTTGGTCAATCCGGTGGCGTGAAGCCAAAAAAGTACCGAGTGCCTTCTGATGGAGAATCGGGAATTCCACGAGCGTGTGCAACACTGCCGTTCACCACGAACGCACATATGAACGAGAAAATGCAAAGCGCGTGTTCATCTGCTTGCCCACGCAGCGCTCCGGCTCACCACCCCTGCATTCTCCATTTTGCTTCCAAGCAGCGATCTCGACACCAACACAACTGCCAGCTCACAACGCAAGACCATGGTCATTACGTCACGCACGCACACCACGCTCTTCAGCCCGTCCGCGGCCTCGTCCAACTCGCTCAAGCTCATCCGCCTCCCGCTCTCGGTTGTGCCGCACTACGAGAAGCGCTGCGAGATCACTGGGGAGATCGTCCCGACGAACAACAAGCCGCTCTTCCGCACCAACCTATGGAGCTCGGACGAGCACGAGCGGTTCCTCCATGGACTTGAGCTCTTCCCAAATGGCCCCTGGAAGGAAGTCGCTAAGATCGTCGGTACCAAGTCAACACGCCAGACCATGACCCACGCTCAGAAGTACCGTCAGAAGATCGAGCGTCGGCTGCAGGCCAAAACTGCTGAGCCCAAGCAAAAATCGCGTCGACGCACCACACAGAGCACAGTCGGCGGGCACTCCATCTACTCGAGCTTCCAGGACATGATGCGCGCCGCGGTTCCGCCGGCGATGACGTTCTTTGATGAACTGGTAACGTGTGCTCCCGTCCAGCAGAATCCATTCGCCGCGTCCAGCCCCACGGATGTGTACAATGAAGCATTTGACACCAGTTTCCTGGACGAAGAGTTCAACGCTATCCTCGCCGAGCTCAAGCCGCAGTCTCATACCAGCCAGCTCGCTCAGGGGTACGCTGGTAATGTCCGGGATAGCTTCGGTGTGTACGCTTAGACACTTTACGACAGTATCTGCCTCAATTCCACACTCATGTGCCGTGTCATTCGAATACGCTTGCCCATTCTCTTTGCTATGCATCACCAACTTTGTCGATTTCAATCGCTTTGAAGCACATGCTGCGCTCTAGTTCACTTGTTGCGATTCGACCCCGATGGACTCCGGTGCGCTCAGGACAAAGTTGGCTCCATTCGCTCCATCTAGTCGGTTCGATCGAGAAACCTGGCTCCACCACGTCGTTCCTGTCGCCTTTGATGTGCGTGCCATGAACCCAAACGGGGGAAAAAATGGAGGACCATGGCTCAAGGCGCAATCTCGCAGCGCGAGTTCTTGCATTTCTTCGGGGAGACCACCGCGACATTTTACGACTTGCTATCGACTGACCTTACCGAAGCAACACGCAGCCATGACGATCACCCCGCGCGTTCAAAAGCAGTTCTTCGAGACGGACCATACCGCTGAAAAACGGCAAAGGTTAATCCGATTGGCCCCGACTGTCATTGTGAAGTATGACGTTGAAGACAAGACCGCCCAGGAACGCGTCCAAGCCAGGGCGTCTCAGGAATCGCCAAGACGAGCAGTCGTAAAGCACTCGAATCGCCGCACCAATCTATGGACCGTCGAGGAGCACAACCGTTTTCTCCACGGCCTGGAGCTTTACCCGCGTGGCCCATGGAAACTTGTGGCGGCAGTGGTCGGCACCAGGACGACGCGGCAGACCATGACCCACGCACAGAAGTACCGCCAGAAGATCGAGCGCCACGCCAGCAGTCAGGACACAATCATCCGCAGCAGATCTACGAACGAGCTGGACGAGGTGGTGGAGCGCTCCTCAGTCCGATAAATTGTAAGAGCCGATCACAGCAGGCCTCCGCCATCGTACTCGACTATATCCATACCAACTTCCCAGTACTTGACTGTCAAATCAATGTATACGCAGGATTGAACCGGCAGAACGACAAGAGGGATAGCGTTCCGCGTGGTGACTCCCTGGCACGCCTTCCAGGGACTCGGCACCGCTAGCGAGGCCACGTCCAAGCGGCCACGTCCAAGATTCGGTCCTTCACTCTCCTGCGTCTGTGGGCAAAGGCATAGCCCCGTCGTGCTTGGAGTGCACCCACGGCTAGTTGACCGCGAACCGTTGGATTCAACCACGTTGAGCCCACGTGGTCCACTTCAAGAGATTCCAAAAAATATCAGCTTCCGCCGTGATGCCCGACAAATTTCAGACCATGTATTTAGTTAGGATGGCCACCAGCAGACCGCAATCATTCCTGAACTCAGGCTGGGTACTGATAATTGTGGATGACTCGGAAACCTGACCAAGGCACCCACTTGTGTGGCTACAGCGGAGGCAAATGCGCTTCCGTTCTTTGGCCTCTGACGAGCGTGCATGCAGGCTCGGAGCCAAGAGGCGTGGGAGATTTCAAATTCGCAATTCAGTCCGCGTGCCAGGTTAGGCTGGTGCCCAAGGCAACTATGTGCAGATAGGTACCTTTTGCTCGCCACTGTCCTCGGAAGGACACTGGAGATGACGTTACGCATGGAGTGTACAGTATGGGGTCGCGACTTCGCTTTGGCATCCTCGATGGATTAAGTGAATGGCGAAACGCGTGCGCTTTGGCGCTCTCCAGGTGTGAGTCTTCACTCACTCCACCATCCTAGTGTAAGGTGCTTTATCGGATTGTTCTGAAGAACAGTGTCTAGCGGATAGGCTCTATTAGAGCCTATCCGCTAGTCCAAGATACTTCGCATCTAAAACTGCAGGCGGACTCCAGACCACGAGGTGTCCGTGCACCCACATGAAAATGGTCAGTCAAAATGGCCCTGAATTCCAGGACCGAGTCGTGGCTTCCTCTGAGAAAAGAAGCACGGCTGGCGCTCGACTCACCCAGTACCCTCGACGGATCCATTGCTCTTGGTGATCGCGATGGCGCACTCCCCAAAGTATACGCTTCCGTACCTACGGTCCGTAGGTTCGGAAACGTATAGCGCGTATAGCTCCGGCCTGCCGCGTATTTCGACCACCCACAAGCGTAGGTCAGGCACACTCGGTGCGCGTGCCACGCACTGGACCGTGCTTCTGTAGAGGAAGGAAGCGCAATCGGCGCAATCACTACTTTGGCGCCACTGTTGCCAGCGCGTCGCACGCGGTTTTAGTCTCACTTCAAGCTTTCTCGCGTGGGCGCCGCACCTCGTTAGAGGGAAATGTACTGACGTAGGGGAGACGACCGCATCCTGTTGAAGCGGGCAACTGAGATCTCCACGCCCGTCCAGCTCTCTCGCTTGAAGATTCCGCCACGACAGCCGCCGTGGTGACCACTGCTCGCGGCGTGGATGTACTGATGTAGGACAGCAATCCGACGTCCATCAGGTGGTCCACGTGAGACCGTGAAGCTGAGATCTCGGGCCGGTCCAATGTGATGGCGATGTGGTCAGCAGCGCGTGCAGGCACGGGCCAGCGCGCGGATCCAGAGGCACGACCGTGCCCCGGTGTTGAACGCTATGAAAATTTCGAGCTCAACTGAGTCGGTCTCACGCCAACGATCCGCGACAGCCTGCCCCCGGCCCGGCTGGAATGGCCGGCTGGAATCCAGCGGGGGTCTGTATACTGCTCTTGAAATCTCGTGCGTTGGTTGCGCTCCTGGACATACACGGCTCGTCGCGTTGCGCGTCGCGGGCCATTTGGATCGAACGGGATGATCCCTCGTACGCAGCGAACATACACACACTCTGGGCCAGTGGAAGGAACGATGCGGAAGCTCACGGTCGCGCCTCGTGCGTACGTCGACGTGTCAATTGGGGTCCCTCTCCAGGGGCGCAGGTGCAACCGACTGACAGCCATCGTCATTTCCAATTTTACCCGCTTCCGCCACAACAGCCACAAACCACCATGGTGATCACCTCGCGCACGCACACCACGCTGTTCAGCACGGCCGCCTCGGCGTGCTCGCCCGAGGCCAAGACGCTCATTCGCCTTCCGCTCTCGGTCGTGCCGCACTACGAACGGCGCTGCGAGGTCACGGGCGATATCGTGCCGGCAACCAACAAGCCGCTCTTCCGCACCAACCTGTGGACCTCGGACGAGCACGAGCGCTTCTTGCGTGGGCTTGAGATGTTCCCGAACGGCCCCTGGAAGCAAGTGGCCAAGGTCGTCGGTACCAAGACCACGCGCCAGACCATGACCCACGCGCAGAAGTACCGTCAGAAGATTGAGCGCCGCCTCACAATGAAGCCGAAGGACGAGACCAAGCCCAAGCGTACGCGCCGGCGGAACCGACCGCAGTCGGGAGTCTCCTGTGAGCCGAACACGGTCAGCTTCCGGGCCATGCTGCAGTCCGTCGACCAAGCTCCGGTGGTCGCTGCTAGCAGCCCCACTGATGTCTACAACGACACGTTCGACATCAGCTTCCTGGACCAGGAGTTTGACGCCATCCTCGCGAGCCTAGAGCCCCTCGACCAGGAGATGGCGGCTAGCGTCAGCTCCACATCCGTCTACTCCCACGTGTTCTAAGTGCCATCCAACGTATCGTAGTATAATATAGTATCGCTTCTCAGACAACCATTGTCTTGGCATCCGCGTGTGATACCTCGTCTCCGCCCAGGCTACACTATACAAACAGGCCCAGCACCAGCAACGAGAGGGCTCCTTCACAGCGGCGTTTTATCCTGAACGTTCACATTGAAGCGAAGTCATTGGCGTCGCTTGAGTTTCTCTAGTGGTGTTTCTAGGAACAAGCGAACGAAGTGGCTGAGTTGTGACAACGCCGGGGTGAACGTCGATCCGTCCAAGATGGCCCGTCCATAT
This sequence comes from Pythium rhizo-oryzae, assembly GCA_027475725.1. Lineage (NCBI taxonomy): Eukaryota > Oomycota > Peronosporomycetes > Pythiales > Pythiaceae > Pythium > Pythium rhizo-oryzae. The sequence continues at coordinate 22,660 of JAMFLL010000298.1, forward strand.
CATCTCGTCGCGCCCTGAGCCACAAACTTGGCATCTAAAGAGTGGGATGCGACGAATTGGCCTCTCCGCCCGGATCTCTAGGGATACTTACAACTGTACAGTATTTCACAAGGTTATGCATCGAGTGAGATTTTATGGGTTCCCTCGTGTCTCGTCTGTCGTGCACTCAATCGTGTGATTTAGTGTGTTCCTGGCATATGCAGTCCGCATCCAACACTGGTAGTTTAGAGGTTAATAATTCATTTGTATCATTACCTCCTCGAAAGCAAAAGCCCACAAAACCTTTATATTTTGTCAGACGAGGCATTTTTCCAACCCGCACCCATATGCATAACCTTGTGAAACACTGTGCACTAGTGTACAGTACTGTATGTTGGGGGAAGCGCAGGAGACTGTCCATCTGAGCGCCAGAGTGTGCGTCAATTTTGCCTGACCCACTATCATCCACCAACACTCCGGTGACTCAAGTTGCCGCCGCTGTGCTGACCGAATCCCGAACAAATTTCGTCACCCAGTCTGAGCACGAGCAGATCTCAACAGCTTCTCCTCCTCCTCGCGCGGGCTGGCGCGAGCGCCGGCTCTAATTTCCACTGCCCACCGCGCGCAGGCGAGTCCTGCTGGATGTTCATCTTAGCGTCGTATCGTTCATTGCCGCAGGCGGGTTGCCAATATGGCCCCGTCGTCGGTTATGGTCGTGTCTACCAGGCAGTCGAAGGCGTTCCAGTGGAACTGTCGGTGGCGCGAGCGTTGTCTCCTGTTAATACTGTAGGACTACCGACGAGTCAGGCCTGCGCGTGCACGTTGAATTCAAAGAGCCCAAAGTTTCAGGCGTGGGATCTTGGGCAAGACGTCGCGGGCGAAATTTTTCAATTGCCCAGCGCATCTCAGAGTGGGCCGACATTGGCGCGCCAGAGACCGAGTCGAGCAACAGTCCGATGCCTCAGCGTCAGGGGAATGTTCCTCGACCGCTGAGTTTCCCCTTCAAGTTGTGGTCTTGGCGAATCATAGAGACGTTCCGCCCAGCGAGGTCCAGATTGCAGCGAACAACTGTGGTGAAGAAGCGCCCAGAGGTTCTAAGGGAGGTTACCGTTTGTGTGGCAAAGACCAGGCGCCGCCCATGGGGACGGCCACGTTTGTGCTGGAGGGAACGCCATCATCCACGCAGCGTTTGCGTCAGCGTTATGCGCCCCGGACCGGACCCGATGAAACTTCCTCGGGGGCCAGGAGCCGACAAATGATTTAGATTCTACCATCATTCCGGTTCAAGTCGTGGGTACAGTTCGTCCTGTCAACAACTCGCAAGTCAAGCCGCCGAGGGTTTTGCCGCGCGGTCCTGTCCTGTAGCGTCGTGTCTGAAATGGAACCCACGCCCAACGCCAAGCCGACATATCCATCGCACGGCTCATTGAATGTGAGATCACTCTCAACCAAAAAAAAAAAAAAAAACCATCGCACGGAACCCAAGGCGGTGCCATGCCGGCTGAGAAGAGCCCATGGAGATCCCGGGGCCCCGGACCGCGCTCCCAATCTTGGCCGGGCTCTCCCCTCATTCCCAAACTTGCTCCTCAGTAGTCGCTTCCCCAATCGACGACCATGGTGATCACTGCGCGTACACAGACCGTGCTCTTCGCACCGGTCACAGCGGTCTCGCCCGACGCCAAGGCGCTCATCCGCCTCCCGCTCTCCGTCGTTCCGCAGTACGAGCGCAGATGCGAGGTCACCGGCGCCATCGTGCACACAACCAATAAGCCGCTCTTCCGACCCAACTTGTGGAACTCGGACGAGCACGAGCGGTTTCTTCGCGGCCTAGAGCTCTTTCCGCGAGGCCCGTGGAAAGAGGTTGCCAAGGTCGTCGGCACCAAGACCACTCGCCAGACCATGACCCACGCACAGAAGTACCGCCAGAAGATCCAGCGACACATGGTCATGAAGCCCAAGCAGCGGAATGAGAAGGACCGGCGACGAAAACAAGCTGATCGCTCGGAACAGCACTTCAGTGTCGATCCTTGCGTCGAGATGTCAAAGACGCTTGACTTGGAGACGGCTTCGCTCTCACTTTCCAGCGAAGGACTCGCCAGTCCACAGCCCCTGTGCAGCCCCATGGACACTGGCGACGACATCTTCGACATCAGCTTCCTGGACCAAGAGTTCGAAGCCATGCTTGCGACCTTCGTGCCGCTGGATCCCCTCGAAGCGAACCCGTTTCGGATAACGGTGTAGGACACCAATATTCCTCAACAAAGACCATTTCTCCCTTGTATTGTTATTCTTGTGAGTATCTCCTGGTTTGAGAAGCAGCTCGGCTTCGTTACGATACTTATCAGCATCGCAGCGTGATGTAAACGGCGTCGAGGTCGTCGAGCATCCACTACCAGCACACACCTGTGCGACTTCGAGCTGCAGGGCTTCCTAGAAGTCGAGAGTTGGGTTGAGCCATCAATCTTCGGTCATGTCAGAGCACAGACCGTAGGGAGAAGCGCAATGGGCTCAGTACCAGTGTACGAGGGAGCCCCAATTCTAGGGGTCAGTTTGGGAGTTGACGTTGCCGATGATCGACGATGCTGATCGATGGCGCCTGTCGCGGTGAACACCACGACTTCATGCCGCCGTGGCAAGTTCAGACTCTGTCGGAACGGTTGGGAAGTGAGTACGATTTTGATAGCCCGCATAGGCCTTCTCTTCTCTCGCTCTTCGCCTCGCAATAGCCGCGTAGCATCGGCTTCCGTCGTGGCGAAATTGTAGCCAGTGGCTACTAGCCACGCGCGTCCCCATCACCGCCGGTACGTCTTGGGTACAGCGCTTGGCTACACTCTCATCGTTACCCTGTATTGGTCTGTGGGATCCGGAATGCACCGTGAAATGCCTGTGAGGCCGTTGGGTACAGAGGTTGGCTACATTCCCATACATACCCTGTATTGGTCTTCATGGTCCACAGTTAACCGTGCAATGGCACTTTTGACTCATACGGAGCGACAAGGACGCGTTCTCCAACTTGAAGTGGGATTTTGCGCCTGCAATCCCCGACACTAGACAAATCGGTGCATGGAAGCGTCGCAGCGCCCAGGTCACTCACTGGTATCAAGAGATTCCACACTTTGGAAACATGCCCACGAGGCACTGAGCTCGAAGACTGTGTCAACTGGCCAGCAATATTATAATAGCTCTGATTGCGACACGTTGGGTGTACTCTCGGGGGCGTCCTCGACACTGAGGCGCGGGGCGGTACCAGTGAGATCTCTGAAATGTTTCTGGTCTATGCCTGTTAAGTTCCAGGGAGGGGGCTGAGGGCAGTGGAAGTAAACTCCACGAATGTACACACAGATGAATCTGCTGTCAAAAGCCTGTGGTGGGACCTCCGCCAAACCAAAGCCCTTTAGTGGCTACCACGTCTTTTCCAACCAGCAACTTTAGTTTTTGTGGCTCAGAGTGCAATCCGTGGGAAGAAGGACGCCGCTCCGGCCAGGTCGAGCAGGTCAGGCACACACCCAAGCGTTTCATTCGCCATCGCGAAGTGGCGACTCCCCACCTCAGCTGAGATCTCATGAGCCAATCAAAAGCGCTCGCAATGGGTTGCGCTGAGAGCGAATGCTGATAAGCCGAGCCAATCGAACACGCTGCTGCCTTCTCTTCCACTCGCAAGCTGCTCATCTCTCGCAGCATTGAGATCCAGCAATCAACCGCGCACACAAGAATATGTGGGCAAGAAGGTCACACGACGCCGAGGAGCTACGCAATGGAGCCCCACGACTCGATAAATAACACAAACTGCGTTCTCAAAACCGGTTGGGTTTTCCAAACTCCCATAACTAGCTCATCTCCTGGACCACACGAGTGATGGTCGCACCAACTCATTCTCCTGCTTTCTCCTGGCGACGCTCACGCTGCTCCACAAGCGCACACGTGGCGGTCATCTGTATCGAGCGTGCCTCGTGTCGGGTGGACGCGTCATTTCCCAAAACGCCGCGATTCGACCGCGCTAGTCTCCCTCTCTGCGCGCACGGCTTCACTGTCACCGGTCTCGTACTTCCACACGCCGCCGCCATGACCATCACAAGCTCCGTCCGACGCCAGTTCTACCGATCCCAATCGGCAGACACGGAGGACCTCATCCGCATCCCGCCGACAGTCATCATGAGCCACAATCTACCGCGCCGCCACCGCCGCGGTTTGATCATCAAGACGAAGCGGCGACTCAACATCTGGACGGTCGAGGAGCACGAGCGCTTCCTACTGGGGCTCGAGCAGTTCCCGAAGGGCCCATGGAAGGCGATCGCCGCCGTGGTCGGCACCAAAACCACGCGTCAGACGATGACCCACTCCCAGAAGTACCGCGAAAAGATCAAGCGCTTGAGTGCGAGGGCAGAGTTAGTGAACGAGGACGAGTGCGAGGCTTTCTCCGAGGCAGGTGACGTGCTGTGCACTCCGATCCATCAAGGTATCGCGTCCGGCAGAATGGATGACGATACAGAGCTCGACTGGGTTCTTGGTGGTCTGGACGGGGGAGCGAACTGCGACCCAGAACTTGATGCGCTGTTCAAGGAGCTGGGCATCCTGCCCACCGATCCTCTCTTGAGGCTATGACGCCCCTCCAGGGAAGGCGATGACGACCACCGGGTCCGGATACAACAGATGCGTTTTGAAAACGAGCGTTAGGCTATGGCACTAACACGGCACAGCGGGCACTTTGATTTTTTCTTTGAAACGCACTTGATCCTTGTGTGTGTGGGGGGGGGCCAAAACATGGTTTTAGTGGATTTAACCACGCACGTTTGTAGCCTTGGCGCGGAGCGGAGTGCTGTTTGCACGCTGACAGAACGATGAATGAGAGGTGCCGCACTACGGCCCCGGAGCTTTCTATGGCTACTGTCTATCTACAGCGGCCGAACGATGTCGAGTGGCCCTGGGATGGTGGAGACCTGGGCGGGCTGGCATCGTCCTAGGCCTTTACCTCTCGAGCTGCAGGATGCCTGTCGTCACGTGCGACACGCATGGGATCGGGAGTGAGTCGATGCCATGCGGCTGTCGATCGAGACTCTGCCCGAGCCGACAATCTCGGGTCGGGCCTGTTAGTGTTGGTAGGCGCTGCTGCGGCCCCACGTATAGGGCGTTCAGACATGGGGTCTCTTGTCTCCCCACATTGTTGGCGACTCAAATCGCGAGGTGCGAGCTGTCCTACCACGTGACCGGTTTCCCGTAGTCAGGCCTTGCTCTTTGCACAGCCTTGATCTTGCACTTGAAATACCACCATTCCAGAGCTTTTTCTCGGCACTCCGCATCGGCTGCCGCGAGGTCCACAATCCTCATTGATGCTGCTTTCCACGTGATTGTGTGGCGAGCCTTCTGCCTGTGACGCAGGTCAAGAAGGATCGTGGGGCTCTCGGACGTGTGGGGAGTCTTTCGTGGCGCTACCCAATGGAACTGGATTTCGCACTTGACGGTACACCTCACACCCCGCTAAAATTGATCTCGAAAATCAAGTCCAGTGACATGAGTGATGGTCATTCACTAGTTGGCCCACACTCTTCAACTGAGATCTTTGGAAAAACACTGCAAGTGCCATGCCTCCACTGAAAGAGCGCGCCTGCATTTCCAGCAGCAGCCAAACTCTATCATTCCACAATTGACTGTTACACACACAACACACCAGCACCGCGAATAGACTTGAACAGCGTCATCAACCCCGTCCACCATCATGACGATCAGCACGAATGTCCAACGGCAGTTCTTCCGCGCGGCCTCGGCGCCCACGTCTGACGATCTTATCCGCATCCCGCCGACTGTGATCATGTCCCACAACCTGCCACAGGAGGTGCCACAATCTCCGTTCATCAAGACGCGGAGGCGTCTCAACATCTGGACCGTGGAGGAGCACGAGCTCTTCCTACGGGGCCTCGAACTACATCCACGCGGGCCGTGGAAGGCCATCGCGGCAATCGTCGGCACGAAAACCACTCGGCAGACGATGACCCACGCGCAGAAGTATCGCCAGAAGATCCGTCGCATGCAGGCCGGCCAAACGATCAAGATCTTTCGGATTCCCAGCGACAACGAGGAGGACCTCGAGGTCAACGAAGAGCGCGTCGAAGAAGACGCGTCTTTTGTCGACAGCATGGCCGGGGATCTTGACCTGGGGCTCGACGTCGATGGAGTGGCCCACACCCTAGAAGACGTGCCACAGCCTCAGCTCTGGAGGAGACGCTTATGCCATCCGGCGCGCCTTTCCGCGACTGGGAGATGGATGCGCTGCTCGCTGAGCTCAGCCTGTCCCTCGACATTGAAATCGGAGACTTCAATTCCCACCAGGAATGAACGCCCGCACTCGTTTGTTATTAGACCCGTTTGCAAGGAAGTTCTACTGGTCTGCTCGCGGGTCGATCAAATAAATAAAAACCCTAGAACATGCATCACTGGGGGAATGTTCACCTTGAAACTGGGCGCTTATCCGCCACTGACAGCGGATTCGGTGGTTTTGAACGCATCTCCCGCCAGTCGTTCCAAACCACGGTGACGCGGGGCGCCCGCCTTCGATTTTTCGAAGAGTCGCAGTGATGGAAGCTTGGCCCGAGCCAACTGTATCATCTCTTCCATAAATCTCTGCTCCTCCGGTTATGTACAGCGAAGCCGCGAGACTCAGCAACACCCTGACGCCATCGCCCCGATTGGGTCGAACTGCTCCCGAGTCAGCAATGATTTTGTGGCTCGGACGCCCCATCGTACCGCACGTGTGACCCCGGAAACGGAAACTTGAGGCGCGCGGTTTGGGGTTGCAGGTCCCGACTTAACTTGACTCAAGAAATGCGAAGCGTGGATGCCACAAAATGCCGACTTCGCCCTTTGTTTGGTGGTGAGCTGACTGACCGCTGCAGTCTCTAAACGTTGCGCAAGCCGGTCTCATCGAGCGAGTCGCACTGTCCGCTACGGGGGAACCGCACTGGAGAAAGAGGGTGAAGGAGAGTGTTGCGTTGTGAACGTGTGCCGGCTCATCACCTCCCCCTCATTCCACAACACTTCAGCTTTCCACCCAAACGCCGAGCGAGTTAACTGCACCGGTTGCGCGTTTGCGCCCCGTTCTCTCCGGTGCGAGGGGAAAAATGCATCCCTTTGCGCCCCGTTTCTCCACACGCGAGCGCAACTGCGCTTCACTGTACATTCCTGCGGGATTTCCACCCTGAGGTGAAAACATATAACTGAGACCTCCGGAGGCGTCGTCTCACCCCTCAGATCCGAAACAGCCCCCTCCGCCGCAAGCAAGTCACCGCCCGCCATGACGATCACCGCCAAGGTCCAGCAGCAGTTCTTCTCGGCGCCGGAGGCGCTCATTCGGCTGCCGCCGACCGTGATGACCAACTACGCCGTGATGGCGGCGGGCTGCGCGGCGCGGGTGATGCGCGCGTCGCGCCCGCGGCGGCGCACGAACCTCTGGACCGTGGAGGAGCACGAGAGCTTCCTGCGCGGCCTGGAGCAGTTTCCGCAGGGTCCCTGGAAGGAAATCGCAGCGATCGTCGGCACGAAAACCACGCGGCAGACCATGACGCACGCGCAGAAGTACCGAGAGAAGATCGAGCGGCGACAGCGCTCCCGGGCATCTGCGACTGAGGCAGCAATTGCCCAGCACCACACCACACCAGTGTCAGCGGCCGAAGTTCCCTCTCCCAGGAGACACAAGTCCGACCGCGTGCACACCCAGTTCCCCGCAGCATGCCCATCGGTCGACCAGGCGTCTGTCGGCATGGCGAGTCCGCTGGACGCGGCTGCCGCTTCGTTCTTCTCGCCGTCTCTATTTGATGAGGACCTGGACTTGCTCATCGACGGGCTCGGCGTCGTGCCGGCGCTGTCCGGCTCGATGGCGGTGTCGTTTGCGTGCTGAGCTCGCTGCTCGTTGTTGTATGTTTGGAGAGAGAGAAGTTACTAATACAACTACACGGGGGTTGCGGAGGGTCCCCGCTCTGTCGTGATATGTGATGTGGAACGGGAGGACGGAGCGGCCACGTGTCTATGCTCGTCGTGCCATCCACACATCGATTGGGAGCGTGCTTCCCGGACACAGCGACGTCTTCCGTGGCGCCATTTCTTTGTCGATCCAACGGTCGGGGGCCACGGCGTGGTTGCGGATGCCCGTTGAATCCACTGAGCCCCCACAATGCGTTCCGTCGAAAGCCAACGGCAGCCGCCACGACGCGGTGCCAGACGATCATTGTGGAGGAGAACCCGCGGCCCCGACTCACTGACTCATATGGCCATCCCACCCACACGGCATGTGTTGCCGGTCCCCTCCTTTCCATCCGCATCACTTGCCGGACGATGGCAGAGTCCTGTGCGTGGACAGGGTGGCGTTCTGAGATCACCCGGCCGGTGTGGACTTCATTGAAGCGCAGAGCCTCCTAAATTTTTGTCCTACACGATCGGTTGCTTGCTGACACCGATCGAGAGCGTCGATTGGCTGCGATCGTAACGTTGAAGTGCCCTCCATACCACCGAGCTGCTACTGGAGACCCTGAGTTTTATAATTCCCGATCGCTCCACAAAGACACGAGCACACAGCTCGCCACGGACGGCCAGCGGCCGCCGCACGCGCGCTGCGACCGTCTCAGCGTGCGAGCGGCGCAACCCAGTTGGCCGTCTTAGCAATCACCTCCGGCGCGACATTGTCGTCTTAGCAATCGCGCAGTGGCCAGCGCCCAGCACATTGACAGCACAGCGGTGGGAGCGACACGCAGCGTTGTTATCACGCGTGGCAGCGTCGATGAGCTGACGGAGGTGGACGATTCCGGAACACGGTCGGTGTGCGCACGCCTCTCCTTAGTTCCATCAAGTGCTCGACACCCGCTTTTGACAGACGACCACCGCATGACATTGAAGGAAACAACAGTCTCATTTACGGTACATGGGTGCACCCAGGGTGGGACCGCCAATAAACGAAACAAGAAAAGAAACGGCGCCACCCACTGCCGCGGCGTTCGATTCTAAGATTCGTATCGCCCACACTCCGCCTTACAGTCAGCACGTGCATGACACGGTTCGATACACGGAAGGAACTACAGGGCGCCAGGAGCCACCAAATGCGGACATCAGGTGGGTGGGGCCAGCGCCTGGAGAGATCAGTCAGTCATATTCCAATTGGATCGCTCACGCGCACAGCACAACACACAAACTCACACAGTCAGCGACCCAGCCGACATGACCATCTCCTGGTACGTCCAGCAGCAGTTCGAAGCCGCCGCGACGCCCGAGGGCGAGGCGATCGTGCGTCTGCCCGTGCATTGCGTCGCGTACGGCCTCACGGCGCTCAGCCCTGACTGGCGCGCAGCCACGACGACAAAGGCGAGCTCCACAAAGCAAAAAGATCGAGCGCGCCGCCGTCCGAACATGTGGTCCGAGGAGGAGCACGAGCGCTTCCTGCTCGGTCTGGAGCTGTTCCCGCAGGGACCCTGGAAGGAGATCGCCGCGGTTGTCGGCACGCGCTCGACGCGGCAGACCATGACCCACGCGCAGAAGTACCGCCACAAGATCAACCGCCGCATGAAGTGGGCCGCCGTGCTCCAGCGCATGGCGCCCACATCCACTACTAGCCCGCCACTAGAACAGCTTCCCACACAAGACGACCAGCTCAAGGACCTGAGCGCGATGTTACGCGAGCCGACTGCGCCAGCTCGCGTGGACAGCCCACTGGAAGTGTCGTGTGAGACCTTCGACTCGACGCTGTACGACGCCGACTTCCAGGACCTGATCGACAGCCTCAAGGTGGAGCACTCGTCCCCCGTCTGGGATCTGTTTCGGAGAGAACTAAAGTAAATGGATGCGATGAAAAACAAATGCTGGGTTCGCGCTCGCGTCGATGGCACCCCGTGGTGTCTATCCCCCACCAAAGAGTTCCATTTCGGCCGACTGGACAGGTCGCGAGTGTGGGAACCGGTGGCGAGCGGAGCGACTCTTGAGTGGGTCTCCGCCTATAGTTCTGGGCAACTTCAAGCGCCTCGTCGCTCGGCTGTGCGTGGCGCAATCTTGAACTTGGCGCCTTGTCGCGGGTCCATCGGCTGTGCGTGGCGCAATCTTGAACCTGGAACGCGGGAAGAGATACTTGGTCTCACTGAGACTCTCAGCAGGCGGCCCGCGTAGGACGTAACGTCCGCACGTGAGGCTGGCGTGGAGCGGAGAAAGCGATACTGAGTCGAAAATGGATACAACAGCTCGTTGTTGGTGATGTGCGAATCTCTCGGGAGACTTTGGCACACGGTTCCGAGTCCTTGGACAGAACCAAGAAGCCACAGGAAAGCCTCGGTGGGAGAGTGAGATGGTGGCGCGGCGCCACCACTGGCGTCAGGGCCTCGCCGTACCGTACCTGTCCCCTCCGAGAATGGAATCCAGAGGTGATGACCAGAATCCCCGGGGTGCTGTATCCGAGTGGGATGAACACTCACCAAGCAAGCCGCGGGTCCAGCAAGTGCGCCAGGCTATGAACGTGCCATGATTGCCGCCCCGTACACTCGATCGAGCCAATCACGCGCACGAAGGCAGCCTCGGCGGGGGGAGAGGGCTACGTCGGTTGACGTTGGAGCCACTGTCTAATCACTCTGGCGGCGTATGAGCGGCGATCGCTCTTCTTCAAGGATGCACCAATACTTTGGAGGGTTCGTTACAGAATGCGAGTGCGCGTCTCGGAAGGAAACGAGGCTGCCCACCTTTCTATTTCGAGCAATGTGCGATTCGAGAGGTCCAAAAAGACAGCCTCGCAAAGGCTTTCCAGCGATGATTTTCGAAGCACGTTTCTCGGGACCGTAGAGGCCCCACTGGGATTCCGTGACGGCGACTTTACTCCACCACTCGTTCTCTAGAGCTCTGGTCAGGGACTCGGTGCCGTAAGCGCAGCCTCGGTTTGTGTATTTGGCTGTGTGCTTGCCAGCGCGAAAGCTGCTCAAGTGTCATGCCACGTTCACTTGGATTCTCCCATCTCCTTGATTGTCGACAACCTGCGCTTCCCAAGTCGGGAAAGATATGCTGCGACATTCAAGCTTCAATAATACGTACGCGACCAGAATCGAACTAAAGCGTGGAATGATCCTTCCCAAACCTGGCCAGACCCGACCCATTCCTGCGTGGTCTCGGGGCAGACCATACACCCGACTATGCGGAACCTTCAAAGAATGGAGAGTCGAACACCCTGTCCCGCCATGTGGATGAGGCGTGGCTGTATCCAACGCTAGGTACTGTGCATGTACAATGTTGACTCGCATGCAAGAGCGCCGTGGGAGCCTTCGCGAGGTCCCCATCATTACACTTGGTGCACACGGACGCTTTCCGCCACTCTGCCCTGCACACGTGCATTTGCCAATTTCTACTGGAGTATCGACACCGCCCTCGCACCTACCAACGTCCACGTTCGCCGACATGACCATCTCGTGGCGTGTGCAGCAGCAGTTCTTCGCGCCCTCCGGGTCATCCAACCCAGAAGAGATCGTCCGGTTACCGCTCACGCTTCTCAACCAGATCGATTACTGGTCGTTCCCTGTCAAGGGCGCCCACACGGCTACCTCTCGCAGCACGCCCCAGCCCGAGCCTCCCAAGCGCCGAGCCAACCTCTGGACGGCGGAAGAGCACGACCGCTTCCTGCGAGGTCTCGAGCTGTTCCCACAGGGGCCGTGGAAGCGCGTCGCTGCGGTGGTTCGCACCAAGACCACACGCCAAACCATGACGCACGCGCAGAAGTACCGCCAGAAAATTGAGCGGCACCAGCGGCTCACCGTGGGCGCGTCCCCCACGGCTAAGACGCCTCGGCCAGCATCTCCGGGGTGCTACCGCATCGAGCCGATCGTTCAGACTCGTCCGATATCCTTTGCTGCGGGCACGGCACCCGCATCGGGCTGGACCGAGGGCGAGCTATCGGACCTGGAGTTGCTCGCCTTGCTCGACTGCCTCGAGCCATTCGATGAGCTGGACCCATGGTCTACCCAGCTCGGTCTGGCGCTGAGCTGATCGCTCCATCGCCTCGTCGGGCGCGCCCAGTTGTCCAGGCAGAGACGCCCATCGGAGTCTCACTGTGTGTTGTTGTATTGGCATCGTGATTGTGTAGTCAGCTCCGTGTTGCGTCGAAATGGACCTGTGCTTGCTCTATGCCTTGCGTGGCACGTGACACACCACTTGCGTCCCGCATGATCAATTGAAAAGCGTATACAACGCGTCCGGGCTGCTTCGTACGGCGGTTGTGGCGCTGTTCATATGTGGAGGAAGAATCTTCTTCGTGGGAAGCGCGGGCGCTCGAGCACGCTCTGGTGTGGGAACTGTAGAGACCTTCTCAATTGGACCGGCTTTGCAAGTTTACAGTACATGGCTCCATGGATCCACTCGCCCTTTCTATGCGCAAGATGAAGTTACCCGCAACCAGGAGTGATGGTTCACATTTTAGTTCTGAGCCAAGAGCCGCAGAACGACAATGGGACCCCGGAGCTTTTGGGACAACGCGGGGAACACCGGCTCTTTGGAGATTCGCCATTGAAGTTGCGCTTTTTGGGGCGCAGGTTCCCACGCGGGAAGTCTGGCGGCGGCTGTCGCGCAGCACAAAGAAAATGCCCGTTGACCACCCGGCCCAAGGTGGTGGTGCAGCACGGACAGACGCTCGCCGCCAGTGTCCGCGCGTGCTGTGGTTTGAGTGTGTGTAGACGCAAGGTTGCAATTATTCGGTTGAGGGTTGTAAGTACACGCCGACGTCAGGTCTTCGTGCTCTTTGAGTCAACCTACAGTACAATCATGTCCGTCTCGCCGCGTAGGAATCCGATGCGATCCGTTTGGCTGAGGTGCGAGATCCACGCATACGTTGATGTCTTACGAATGATCCGCGGTGTTGTGTGGCGGCGAGGGATGTCTTCCACGTGACGCGCTTGCTCATGTTTCTTGCACGAGAAGCAGATTTGAGGAAACTCAGGTCGCGATGATATGAGGTGGCAGTGTGGGTCAACGTGCCAAGGTTCTACAGCCGCATGCCTCTTCCGCCTGCACGCGGTCACGCCCCTGTGTGGGAGAGGGCCGCTAGCCACGCAGCTGTGTGACCGCAGTGGATCCACACAACACACTGGAGAACGCCGGGATGCGGATCCTGTTTGGTTTCTGCCCCTTGGGAAGCTCGACCCGTCTCACAGGAGTTCTACTAAGCGCGCCGCAGCAGCGCCGCGAGTCGGGCATTCGCTGTTCGACTGGGCATCTTGACACGCTTAGTGACAGTGATGGCACATGGTCATTGAATAGGATCGAGGTCACTCCAAGGACGAGGTGTCGCCTGCTAGGGGAACTTAGTGTCCGCAGTCGGCAGCTCTCGACAGTCCGATTGGATCGGCCGGGTCGGCACCTCAAACATCCAGCAGTGGTAAAAGAGAGAAGGGGGGGAGAAGGAGAGAGAGGGGAGGGTTGAAGAGTCCGCACGGGCACAGCCGCGTTCGATCGTGCCTGGCGCGGGCAGCCATTAAAGTTGAAGGAGACGCGCAGACCGCAGAGGACAGTTTCATTATTGCGCGGAACGAACCCACGAAGATGATCATCGCATCCAACACGCCAAGTGCGAACACGTACACGCAGTTGTGCGTGAGAATCGAACCGCTTGCGTCGCCAAGAACCACCGTCGCCAGAGGCTGCCCCGGAGGTGCCGATGCGCATAGTTTTTTCGAAGCGCCATCGGCGGCGGATTTTGTTAGGTGCGGTAACCCTTCTCTCCACGAGGTAGGACGTCGGAGCGAAAGGGGAGGAGTCTTGGTACCACAAGAATCGACACGTCGGAGGGATGGGTCGCTGTCGTGCGTTCGCGGAAGCGCACGTAGCGCTCGGTTACCGTAATGTCGGTTGATGATCGGCGCGCTCTGCAATCGCGTCGTGTTGACCTTACCTCAATAGAGGTCGCGCACAAACAGCAGTTGCCCTGGCTTCATCGCCCGTTCGAGGATATGGAACGGACGCGCGTGGCTGATTTGTTTGGAGCTGTAGTATCGGGGGTTCAACTGATTTCCATTTGTGGGGACTTCTCGTTTTGCTACCCTAACACACTAGGGCTGTAGTATCGGCAACATGTACGGTTCCGAGTTTACGGCACGCCTGATTTTTGGCGTGCCTTGCAAGGATCCGGAGACGCTGGGCGCTCCCCCCTCACACTCCACCGTATGACCCGGGAAGCTCCACTCCCTGTGAGGCGCTATCTGATCTGAACCATCGCTTGCGCACCTTTCAGAAAGAGATCATCACCGCGGGTGTGAATGCGTGTGAGTGGACGTCGATCGTGGCGGACGCTCCACATTTACGGTACACGCGGGCCGGCAACTGCACCCCGGCTGCGCTCGTTTGTTTCTTCCAGAGTCGAAGGTTTCAGTGCCGGTATTGATCGGCAGTGTGCAGCGTCGCCCACACACACACTAGCACTTCACCACATCCTTTTCGCACAGGCCGTGCTGGTACTGTACAAAGAGGTCCTACGTCAACACTGTACTACTCGCACACAAGCCCGAGGATGTGGCTGTGTTTCGTTTATGTGCATCCTGACGCTAGAGTGATGATCCGTTTACTCCAGTTGAGTGAGACCGACACCACGAGTTGGTTTGTTCTTTCTTTGCTTTTCCGCAACGCTCTTCCCGTGACGCACTCTATTTGCGCAGGCGATGCGTCGGATTTCAAAAGCTGCCGGGTTCCCACCGGCCTCTTCGCGCGGAGCGAGGGGCCTTGTGTGCGTTTTGGGGGCTAGTGTGGCCAGGATCGCTCGGGACGGGCGCTCTGGTCGACAAGATGCCCCTGAGCTTCAAGGAAGCTGTGTTGCGACGTGCGAGAGAGGGGGGAACATCTCACGCGCGAGCAGCTGGGCGGCTGTCGGTTCGGTGGATGGCGCACGCACGCACTGCGTGTCAGAAGCCATTAGCTACACGGTGCATGCACCGCCCGCCCGCTGGTCGAAGGTAGGGTACTGTACGCTGCAGGATCCCTCACGATCGCGTGAGGACGCACATGCATCCGTACCCCGGCGCTCTCGCTTGCTTACCTTCGGGGATGCACGGTGGCAATCATCCTGCGTTTGGTTTATACTGTACTGAGCAACGCGCGTGAGGGTGTCGGTGAATCCGAGGAGTACTATGTAAAGATACCCCTCTCCCCCGCGCACTCGTCTCCTCTACACTGTACTATGTTTACTCCGGTATCCATGACGCTGTCAGACCAGCCTGAACGGGTTCCCCGGGCGCGGATCATAAGCCGGAGGGTGATGTAGTACCACACAGAGGGTGCGTACTGTGCCGATATCTAGACTCGAAGCGGGTCACCGCTGACACGCACGCTGTCGTGCGTGGCACGAGCGGCCGCCAAAGTTGAAGAATAGGCGCGGCCATGTGAGGGCGCGCTGCCATTACCAGGCGGGGCGGGGCCGGCGTTTTGTGGGGTGCCGCGCGGCACATCTCCCCATCGACGCAGTGCCCCTATCTATCAGCTCGATATGTATTACGCGATCTCGGCGACTTGGGCGGGGGGCATGCAGCGCGAAATTCGAATCCTGTCGGGATTCACAGTCGCCAGAAACAGAGCCGCCGTTTCGCAGTCTTGTCTGTGTTTTTATCGTTTTTCGAACCGTCGGGGTCAGCCCGATCTTTGTTGTTCCTTCGACGGGCTCACTGCAAAAACTCGAATCGCGATACCGGTATCCACGGAAGCACCTTGTGCTGGTCAAATCGCACCAAACCGGTACGTCCGCTTCGACGGCACAGAGCCAGGGGAGGGATCCTGCCCCCATCACAAATCGACAATCTGGAGATGGACAGTGGCACGCGAGGCACCCCAACCTGACCCGACCCGCCGGCGCGTTCTCTCCAGTCCCCCCTCGTGCCAATAAAATCATAATTTAGTAGACGGTGGGCGAGTACAGATGATCGCCAGGCGCCCACAGCACGACCCGTCCGGCGTGGCACCAACCGTTTCCAGAACGCCTCGTCTGTGGGGGGAGCCGCCGCGGCACCGCACCACACCGCGCTGGGGAAACGTGGAAAGAACCACAGGTATCGTTCCGCACGAGGGCTCATAACAATGGCCGCGCCACCGCTGCTCCAACCACGATTCGCTTCTCATTTCCAAATCTTCCCCCGAGTGGCCACTGCCCACTACTTCCCTACCACCCACGAGCCACCGGCCAGCTATGACCATCTCGTCCCGCGTGCAGCAGCAGTTCTTCGCGGCGCCCGACGCCACCGCGCGCGAGGGAGTGATCCGCTTGCCGCTCACTCTGCTCGACCAGATCGACTACTGGTCCATGGCGCCGCGCGTCGCCGCACTCCACCCGGAGCCCTCCACCAAGACCACGAACGCGCCACAGCGGCGCTCCAACCTCTGGACGGCGCAGGAACACGAACGCTTCCTGCGCGGCCTCGAGCTCTTCCCGCGCGGACCGTGGAAGCGGATCTCGGCGGTCGTACGCACGAAGACGACCCGCCAGACCATGACGCACGCGCAAAAGTATCGCCAGAAGATCGAGCGCCACATGCGGCTCACCAAGACGTTCATGCACGCCACCAGCGCGCAGCGCCCGGCGAGGCCTGTCAGTCTCCCCATGGACAACCGCAAGTTTGGCTACGGGCTTCCAACCGGTAAGCCCTCGGAGATCGAGAGCTTTCGGAGCTGCCTCGAGTTCGACCCGGTGCTGAGCGCCTTGATCGACAGCCTCGAGCCGATCGACAACCCGGACGCGTGGGTTATGCCGCTCCGTGCGGCCGTGTGAGAGCGCGCAGTGTGTTTTATTATCGAGGAGGACGAGCGTCGCCAACCTCATCACAACGCTGAAGGATACCCTTCACGTACGTACATATTGTCTATCGTGTCGAAACACAGATCAATGTTTGTCGTTATCCTGCCGCGTTGATATGGTGCCTTCACGCTCACCAGATGCGCCATCACATCGGAGCGAGCGCGACACCGTAGGTGGCGCTCCATCTGAGTCTCTGATGCTGTCAAGTCATCGGCTCGCCGTCCCCAGTGGGAGAACACAGAGGACACCACTGAAGGTGTCTCTCACACCGCGGTGAAGGCTTGTCGGTGGACAAGATCGAGGAACACAAGGCTCCACAACCCCTTGAGTGGAGTCAGCAGAGTTAAAAGAGCCAGCACTCTATTACGCACCTCACCAGTTCATTCTTGTGCGTTTGCCACTCTACGTGTTCAAAAGGCGGATTGAACAATCTGAGCAATCTCAGACGCTCTGTGCCGTCAGGAACATGTTCATAAAAGTTTTATCGACACGGCCCGACCTGGCTTCAACATTTCCTGGTGCTTCCCGCGCCGTGTTCATGGAGGCTCCTCTGACTCCACTGCGCAGTGCGCCACGCCAAAATGCCCATTGTCTCAGTCCGTCAACCACTCGACGCTGGTCCTGAGTCCGAGAACAGCATCGCCATGTCCACCGAGATCGTCTGATCGCTGCGCTGAGGGATAATGGATGCCGAGTTGTTCTGTCACTGACCTTGATATTGGCAGGGTCTCTCATCGGGTGGCAGGAGTGGTACCGGTAGTAGTACCGGTATGATACCGGTATCTGTATCACATTCGTACAGGGCTGCTTCTCGGGGCCCCACAAACACTCCCTTCCTTGACGCGCACGGATTGATCGAGAATCTGCTTGAGGTGTTCAGCGCAGATTGAATGGCCTTTGTGGCCTTCGCACGACCGCTGTCTTACGGACAGACACGCGTTTTGATTGGTCAAAAGTCTCTTGGGTGATCACTCTACCACGGAGGAGAGATGGAGAAGATGGCCACACCAACACGAGAACCACAGCCACCAGAGCAATTGCACGACGCGTGCACAGCACCGTCGAAGAGGAAGCTGTGCATGAGGTGCTTGAAAGGCGTAGCGACGTCGATTTGCGAGGATAATGCGGATCCTGAGCGATACTTCAATAGAAGTGACTACGTTCAACTCAGATCTCTTTGATGAGTTTTTGATGGCAAAGATGAATCGCAAGGAGCTCAGAGTGTCAACTTCACACGGCCGATTAGACACACTGTGGAGAAGTCACGATTTTGGGAAGTACGATAGCTTGGCAGATCGAGACCCGTTGGAGTAGATCCGTCGTGTTGATCTCGGCGAGAGCAAGCCGTGCGCGCAGTTGTTGGAACGCGTGGTCCCACACTTGAGCGAGGCAGGTTGTCGTCGAGATCTGCGTGCCGAGGTACCGAACGAGATGCGTGAGGTCCGCTACGGGGAACCCCATCGACTCGTGGGCCGACTGGTGGCCAGCCGCATGTAGGCACACGGCAGTGCACTTGCTGAGGCCTCAGCGAAGGCGGCGAGCTTCCAGCGCAGGGCAACGACTTCGGAGGGTGAATTGAGATAAGCCGTGGTGTCATCGGCGAATCCGACCAGCGAGACCCGCATGTTGCCATCGACCACGACCCCGGGAAGCCGTTCATCCGCCGCGACCATCTCATAGAGCACGTCCACGGCCAGGATGAAGAGGGTCGGGGCGAGCCGGCATCCCTGACAAATGCCGGTCCAGACCTCCTCGGTCGCCGACGTCTGGCCATCGGCGATAAACGCGGCAGTCGTACCAAGATGCAACCGCCGTCACCAGGGATGACGAGAAGCCGTGTCGTTGGAGAGCCCGCGAGAGGAAGTTCCGATCCAGAGAATCATAAGCCTGCGCAAAATCCAGGAGGACAGCCATAGTACTGGGGGAGATCCGACCCGCGGCAGCGTTGGTGTGAAGAGCTGACCACACATCGACCGCATCGTGGACCTGGCGTCCAGGGACAAAGCCATACTGCGTCGTCGCCACGAGCTGCGGGACCTGAGCCCGCACACGTCCGAGAAGAATACGCGAGTACAGCTTGTAGTCCGTGTTGAGAAGCGCGATGGGTCTAAAGTCCAGACCGGTCTGCGAGCTCGACTTCTTCGGGATGCAAACGACGACCGAGGCGGCAGCAAAGATCGGCGGGAGGACACCGGCGGCGTACCAGCTCGTGAACAGAGGCGCAGGGACGATCGCTCAACAACCGGGGCTCACGACCTACGAGACAGTAATAGATCTGAGCGATGCCAATCATATTTGAGGGTTCTCGAAAGAGATCGGATCAAAGTAGATCAAAAACGACAACAGGGCTGCAAGCCACAATACAGATTGTTGTACTGTACATCGGGAGGCTACCATGTCACGGTCTCGTGTCTGTGTTGAACAACCACGATGGAGTCGCATGTCCTCTCTGTTTTTTTTTGGTGCGTCGCGGAGCAACCACTGTGGTTGAACCAAAAAGCATGATTCGAGCCAGTAATATTATATCACATCGGCTCTGTGGCGCGTGCGCCTTGCTTCTGCACTGCACTCGGATCATACAAATTTAAGGTATGATTCATAAGATTCAAACGCGGCGCAGAGCTTTGCAAGTTCCTGTAAGCCGGCGTACAGTAAGAGATACGTAGCCGCATCGAAATGAGTTTCATTGCGTCAGCGTTTGGGAAACCGTGGGTTTTAAACCATTTACAAATCAAGTTCGCTGATACAGTGAAACAATTTCGCGGAAACACAAATCGAATTCGCGCTACCTCCTATAAACGGTACCCGCATTTTTATAAAACCTTTATAAAAGCATAATTTATTGACATGGTACTGGTTTAGAGCATCCCCACCGGTCACGGCAAAACACTCCGGTAAACGGTTTACCGGAAAAATATTTTTACCGCTGCAATTATCTTCCCCACCGGGCCACGGCAAACGGCAAAACGGCAAATTCCGTCCGGCAAATTTCCAAAATCACGGCAAAATCGATCGTTTTGCCGTCCCTCCAGACCCACTCCGGCAATCATTTCCTCAGAATTTATCAGATAATTATCAGATCAGATCAGATGTAATGGCGACTGTTATTACGCATATTTGACGTTTGCTGCTCACCGGTGGGATCGAAGAACGGGAACGGTAAAAACGATCGGGGAAACCGGAAAATTCTCGGTAAAATGACTTTTACCGGAGCGTTTTTGCCGTGACAGGTGGGGATGCTCTTAGCATGAAAATCACTCATGGGGTTACTGAGTTTTGGCCCACCATAATACCCCTCCAAAATGAATGTATGCCTAATGATCAACTTGTAGAGGATTCGTGAACTTGATTTTGGGAAACGCGATTTCGATTTTGGATTCCGCGAACTTGATTTGTAAATGGTGTACCACCGTCCCTCTGCGCTGCACGTCTTTCTCATTTTTTCTGTCCGACGGGCACGCCATGCACATATGGCGCGTCTGCCTCAGTCAAGGAGCCTCGCAATCAGGGCCCGACCCTTCTCGATCCGCTCCACAGTCTCACCTCGTGCCATTTCACGGTGGAATTCTGGTTATGATCGCTTGGCGCGAGGCGTTTGGCGTCACCACCCGTTTCTAGAACACCCCATCGGTGTGAGGAGCCGCCGAGCGGCACCGCGGGCAGACCGACCGCACTGCACCGCAGAAACGCGGAAGGATCCACTGCAGCGGTATCGTCCCACACCAGACCTTGTAAAAATGGCCACTTCATCACCGTATTCCACCCGCGACGCGCTTCCGCATTTACCATTTCCAATTCCTCCAACCAGTGGTCACAACCCACAACATCCCACCCACACCCCACACTCACACACCTTCCAAGCCACGATGACCATCTCGTCCCGCGTGCAGCAGCAGTTCTTCGCGGCGCCCGACGCCACCGCGCGTGAGGGAGTGATCCGCTTGCCGCTCACGCTGCTCGACCAGATCGACTACTGGTCCATGACGCCGCGCATTGCGGTAGCCACCTCTCTCCACCCGCCGCCCTCCGACACGACCTCAAACGCTCCGCAGCAGCGCTCCAAACTCTGGACGGCGCAGGAGCACGAACGCTTCCTGCGCGGGCTCGAGCTCTTCCCGCGCGGGCCTTGGAAGCGGATCTCGGCGGTCGTACGCACAAAGACGACCCGCCAGACCATGACGCACGCGCAAAAGTACCGCCAGAAGATCGAGCGCCACATGCGGCGCACCAAGACGTTCGTCCACGTCTCTAGCGTCCAGCGTCAAAAGCCGTCCGCCAGTCTCCCCGTGGACAACCACAAGTTTGGGTTCGGGCTTCCTAGCGAACTCCCCAACGGGCTTGCTAATGAGCTACCCAACGGACTCCCCAACGGCAAGCCCTCGGAGATCGACAGCATTCGCAGCTGCCTCGAGCTCGATCCGGTGCTCAGCGCTTTGATTGACAGCCTCGATCCCATCGACAACCCGGACGCCTGGGCCATGCCGATCCGCGCGGCCGTGTGAGTCCACGTTCCCGTCACCAACCTTGCCTGACAACGCTGAAGGATGATGCCCTTCACGTACCGGTACGTGCATATCTTTTATGGTGTCCGTAGCTGAAACACAGATCGTTGTTTGCCGTTTTTCTGTACCGCGTGGATACAGTTTGCTCGTGCTCAAAGCCACCCCTGATCTATAACATTCGAGAGGGAATGAAATGCTTTTCTGACAATACGTAGACCGTTATTGATAGTTTGTGGTATAAAACATATAAATCATGACAGGATCACCGTTTCTTTCGCAGCTTTGAGCTCGAACGAACCGTATTGAGAGCTTCACACGCACGAGACGCGCCAACACGGCGTAGGGAGTTCGATCACGTACAGTACGACGGCGTGTAGCTCTAGGCCTCTGGTTCCAACGCGATACCACGATACATACCAGCTCACCGTGTCAGAGAACAAAGAGGCCGCTGAGAGTGTCTCTTACACCGTCGTGTGCTTGTGATCGTCTGTGTGAGAGAGCGCAGTGTTAAGAAACTTACTAATATGCCGTGTCTCCCGTGGGGATCTCTCTGTTTTGTCCAGAATGGAAGCGATCTCGTTGTTTGGTTTATCTCTTGTGAGGAAAGACCTTGGAATAAAACCCCACGTTGGTTTGGGCACTCTTCCCGAGAGTGCCCGAAGGTCTCCGCGCTCCATCTTTCGGTTCAGTGCTAAGCGTTTCTGTGGTGCGCGTCCCCTGGGCAATGCATCTCACACTGACATACCATCAGTACAGGCACACTATCCAACAACTCATCTTACCACATCGAAGTGTAAGCTTCCACGACGTAAAGCTCCACTAACCGTGACCGTCAACAACCCGAGCGACCGCAGTCACTACGGACCATTTGAAACGCGCTCACCCGCTGGTCAAGTCCGTTGGTGGAGAGCTAGCCGTATGTTCGTGGTTGGAACGGCTCGAGCGGATCTGGATTGCATTGCGTTCAGCTCGGTAAAGATTCGCCCTTCCTGCCACCTTCCACGTACGCCAGTCCGACCTCACTTTAGCATAGAAACGTGGAAGGAACCACTCCAGCAGTATCCTTCCGCACCAGAGCTCATAAGAATGGACACGCCATCACCGTGTTCCACTCGCGACGCGCTTCCCATTTCCAACTCCACCCAGTGGTCACAACCCACTACATCCCACACCCACACACACCGCTTTCACTGCACACCACATCCGTCGGGCCCTCGGAGATCGAGAGCTTTCGGAGCTGCCTCGAGTTCGACGCGGCGCTGAGCGCCTTGATCGACAGCCTCGAGCCGACCGACAACCCGGCCCGCGCGACCGTGTGGGAAAGCCTATTATAATCGAGGAGGACGCCCGTCCCGTCAACTACCTCGTCTGATTACGCTGAAGGATGAGGCCATTCACATACGTGCATATGTTTTGATGGTGTCCGCAGCTGAAACACAGACTCCTGTTCGTCGTTTTCTGTACCGTGTGGATATCTTTGCCTTCATACGCACGAAATATACCACGACTGCGCAGCGAGTTCGAGTGCGTTGGCGTTTTTTAAAGGGGAATTTGCATTGTGCACCCGTTTTTTTGAAATATTTGCACTTGTTACTGATTGAGCAACATTCCATGTCGCCGCTGATCGCGGCGAGGCGCTAGCCGCGCCCGCTCCGCTTCGCTTCGCTAGAGCGCTGCCTAATCGCGACCTCCGCTTCGCTCCGGTGCTCCGGAATAGATACATCCTCCTTGTAAGGTACATGTACTCCGCGCTACGCGCCGCGCCCCCGACCTCCGCTACGCTTCGGTGGGGCTCCGCTCTCTAAGCGCTCATGTGACCAGGTCACAGATCCACTTATAAGTGGATTGCCTCAATCCAATTACAGGTGGAGAAATCGCTCCAA
>JAMFLL010000299.1:0-45751 GCA_027475725.1 Pythium rhizo-oryzae
ACTTGGCCTCAGTATTGAAAATCGGGCCGATTTTCACCGAAAAATCGCTCAGAGTCCCCAAAAGTTGACTTGATTAAAGTATTGAAAATTTGGCTTTTTGTCTACCGTCTCACACAGTCTGGACTGTGTGAGACTGTGGCAATTTACTATTGAAAAACATTAGGAGCTGGGGGCACGTGCATAGGGTTTTACATCGCATGCAAGAACATTAGAAAACCCTGGAACAAAAAGGTACCCGTCAGTTACTCGAAGATACACTTGCCCACTTGTATCGGAAAACAACAGCACGTGTACCATATTACAACACCCTAAACCCTAAACCCTAAACCCAGACCACTTTCACCGATCAAACTTTGTGCCATCCGACTCAGAAAATTTTTCTCTACATGATAGCGATCTGATTTGAAAACCCCTAACCCCACCCTAGCCTTCGAAAACCCCTCTTTCGCCTCTAGCGCAAAAACGGACCGGTTGACAGCAACATTTTTTTGGTGGTCTGACTACGTCTCGACGCGCTCTTTCCGATTGTATATGGGACATGTGTGCCAGATGGCCAGAAGCCCATCGCACACTCCACTAAACCCTAAACCCTAGGCAATTGGTGATTGGTGATTGGTGAAGGGTTTAGGGTTTAGGGTTTAGAGCTCACCCACGAAAGCATCGAGCCGGAGTTCACGGCCGTGGCTGAGCGCATCTGTGGAACCCCTGTCACTGACTGTGCAGGGATTGGCGCCACTACCTCTTCTCTTTTCTGTCTCGTTCGGGTAGCAGCCTCTTCAGCACGGAGGATAGCCTACACTGAGGCGGTCGCTCTCGCTAGCTCTTCATCGCAGTGGTGGCACCCACACTTGAGCTGCTGCTCGTTCGGCAATGCTGCCAGAGCGCGGCTGGAGAAACGGGGGAGGCCGTCCTCGTTGAACTTCACGTCACGTGAGTGCGCTACTGAGCAGTCCATCAGGCGCAGAAGCCTGTAGCCCTATTTGTCCTCGTCGTCGTACCCGACGAACATGCATTTCACAGCATGTGCTTCCACTTTTGTCCTCTTGTCCTTTGGAATCCACCCGTACGCATTGCACCCGAAGATTCGCAGCTTCTTGATTGTTGGCAGCCGTGTGTACCACACTTGGTACGGCGACCGCATCCCGAGCGACCCACTAGGCGCGATGTTGATCAAGAAAGTCGTGTTTATCACCGCCTCGCCCCACAGGACACATGTGCAAGTGTCCATCAAACAACAAGTAGGCCTTCTCCATGATCATCATCATGCACCACTCAGCCAATCAATTCTGCTGCAGAGTGTGCGACTGCGTGAAACGGAACTGCGTGCCGAAGCGCTCAATCACCAGCGCCAGCTTCTCAAACTCCTATGCGTTGTCACTCTGCACGCGCAGGATCTCCTCGTCGTAAATCGCCGCCACGGAATATTTGATTTTCTCTCGGATCTTTCTTCGCAGGTTCTCATACGCGTGTATAAACCTCGTCCCGCGTTATCAAGAGAAAGGTGATATAGATACCGGGTGTGCTCGTCCACGAACACCACAAAGTACCGGTACCCAGTGAAGGTCTGCAACGGCAGCACACCGATGTCCGTGTAGAACACTTCTCCAGGACGGATGGCCTGTTTCAGGGGACTTTACTAAAGGGAGGGGGAGGGGCTTTGGCAAAAATGCACGTTTCACATAATAGATATGATATCTGAGACCTCGGGAAGCTCATCGCCCCCGTCTCAAAGTAAGTCTTGTGCAGCTCCTCCATGACCTTCATGCCAGGATGCCCTATCCGCCTATGCCACCGCAACACTTCCTTAGCATCAGTCGATCCCCGTGCAAGCAGAGCACACTCTAGCTTACCAAGGCCGCGAAAGAAGTACAGCTCGTGTTGTGCACCAGACGCGGAACAAAGTTCACCTCCATCAGCTCGATCTTGCACCGCACCCTGCACGTCCCTTACTCGGAATCGCACAGTCCTCTTTCCGTATATCACGAGCGGATTCACCGCGGTTTCCATCGTGGAAACGCACGGTTCAAGTGACACGAACAGGTTCAAGTCCTTGCACATGTGAGACGTTGCACGGGTGTCCACCACCCACGTCAACTCGTTAGAGAGGGGCTTCACGGCTCCGCCCACGAGTCCAATCGCCCGTGGGCTCTTGGTTTTCAGGCTTGGCCATCGCAGCAGATTCGGCCACTGCCTCAGCTACTTGCCCTTGATCACCGTGCAGCTTGGCCACTGCCTCGCCTTGCGCCTGTGCCCCACTGACACTGAACGCCGCCCTCTCGCCATGTGCCTCGTCCTTTTGGAGTTGGCGCTCGAGGGACTCGAGCTCTTGTTGCTGTCGCTGGCGCGTAATCTACTCTGGTTCGAACGTAGCCTCGTCGTCTGGGTACTTACCGTACCCAGCAAATGGATCTTTCGGGCTCTCAGATGGACCGCCGAGAGCTTTTGCGCTAGTTCTTCGGGTCGTCCCCCTCGCGGATGGCTCTTGCAGCATTACACACATCCTGGCGCCGTAAGTCCACTCCACGTTCTTTCGCCAGCATCCGCACCTTGAGATCAAACTGCTTCGTGTCAGCAGGGTTAACCCTTTCGCGGACAAGGTTTGGACAACAGGGATTGTATTGATACAAAAACCAAGTCAAATTTTACAGAACGTGTAAATTCTACACGTTCTACCTTCCCGCAAGGTGGTTCGCCGCATCTGCTTTTGCAGTGTTTATGTTCCGAGTATTTATCGATTTGATTGGCTATATATGCTGTTATCCGGAAAATATAAGTTTACAGAACTTCAACATCAGTGATAAGAGGTTTTGGAGACCTCTGATTGGCTATCTCTGACTTATAAACTTATATCTCAGGTATCATCAGAAGTTATCCGGACAGAATCAGGGGAAAACCTTTCCGATACAAACTCTATTGTTAACCTACCGTGTATTGATAGAACGTGTAGAATCTACACGTTCTGAGGGTCAAAAAGGCCCCCTGTTTTGAGAATCGCGTGGAAGGTGTAGAATCTACACGTTTGTACGGGAAAGGGTTAATCTTATTGTTCTTGTTGATGTTCTTGATGATCTCATCACGTGTGATAACTCGAACATCAGGGAAATCGTCATCATAATCAGCCTCCTCCTCACCGGGGCACAACAGTCTCTCTCAAACTTGTAGTCGTACGTGCCGTTGGTGGCGGATGATCACCATTCTTCTCTTGAATCTGTGCCGCGATGAGATCCTTCTCGTCTTCTCGCAACACGGTGCACCATTGGTGTCCCTTCACAGGCTCCACCGGCTTTGTGGTGGGGTTTGCACTGACGAAATATCCACGCTCACGTCCTTGTCCCTCACTGGACTGCCCTCATTGGTTTCCACCCACACGAGGGAAGTTCGGACTCCCAAGGGCTCGCGGTTAAGTGGTGGCGCGACACGACCCTCACGAGAACGGCCACGTCAGTCCTCATGACGACCACGCTGGTCAGACTGTTGTCCTTGACGTTCACGCCAACGGGAACGTCCACGTGGAGGAGAACGCTCACATGAAGGAGAGCGCACACGTGGCGGCGAGTAACCAAGCTGATACCCACGGCGGTCATTGTGGTAGCCATGGTCTTGGAATGGTGGAGGCCACGCGCGACGAACGTGCAGAATAGCGACCTTTCTACCTTTGTGCCTCGCACAAGAGTGTTCGTCGCATCTTTGTCGCGAAGTATTTGATGACATATCAGTGGCTCAACAGGATGTATGCATCAGGGAAGTTGTCACGCAGCATTTCGAAGTCTTTGTCGACTATGAACGCTCGGATCTTAGGCCTCTTTCCGTCCATACTAGGCTGCACGTCTGTCGGCATGCGGCGGGCGACGGCGATGTCACGGGAGACGATGCGCCGCAAAGCAACACCTCGGACCCAGACGCGATGATACGACCTGACGCGGTCGCCTGAAGTCGGCTCACGTTCTCTCCCCGGCCTGAAGAAAGGGAAGGCGCCCGCGAAGAAAGGTCTCGTCGAGACGGGTGCCAGGGGCCACTTGAAGGACAGCGAGCTGGACGCGATCCGCGAGAAGGCCGCGCAGCGACACCTTCGGCTGCGACAAAAGACTGGATGGCCGTAGCGACCGCCGTCCGCTGACGACGTGCCCCGTTCTATCGCGACCCTCCGGCAGTTTGCGTGGCGTCTGGGCTTCCACATGCACGAGATCCCGACGCCGCAGCCGGGTCATTATGGCCGACTGCTCAAGCAGTACGGTGGTGGACACGTTACTCTCGGAGAGGTCGAGGCGATCTCCGTCGCTCGCCCCTGGCACGTGCTAAAGACTCAGCCGAACCCGCTCACCTTCGACCCCTCTGTGCCGCCCTTCAACACGTTCGCTCGCGAGACTCGCCAGCTCTACCGGCGTCATGCTCGCGCCTTATTCGAACGTGCGAACTTCTTCCTGGTCGAGCGCGTGGTTGTCCCCAAGGTCGTCGAGGGCGGGCAGCCGGACGCGGGTCTCCTGGCGCGGGTCGAGCGCCGTCGTCAATACCTGCTGCGCCGGCGCAAACAGAACTCGGATCTCACGCAACCGTGGGCCAAGTACCTTCATCGTGTGGTAATGCAGTCGGCTAAAACTGGGGTACAGCGAACCCTCCAGCAGCCGGCCAGTTACACAACAGACCTTGATCCTTGTTCGAGCTGGCGGCTCCTCACTGACGTTCACGCCTCGGTTAGACGCTGTTGAGGCAAACCGTGAGCTGATCTGGGTGGAGTCGAGTGGGGTAGTTGACCAGGGAGTCGTGAATTCCCCGGGGTCCGGCTTGTTGGCTTCGTTGAGATTGTGAGCACGAAGCCGGCCGGTCAAACGCAGAGCCGATCGGTGTCGACCTCTTCACGGTCGTGCCGGTTGCGTTAGTGAGACGTACGAGTCGTCTCGTGGGTTGCGAGCGCGTAGCCGGATACTTCGACGGCACGTGCACGCCTTGCCTTCCTTCCTTCTTCCTTCCTTTACCTAGCGACGCGGTGCTCCCTGTGAGCACGCGCGCGGCTGCCTTGACCTTCTTCGAGATGCGGGTGCACTCGGACACGTTTAACGTCACCTCCCTGATAGATGACGGGGTTTTGGTTGGGCCCCGACCACCTTATACCGCTTGGGACCTGAGTACTTGGTGGCGAAATTCGGAGTCTATTACCTTAGTGTCCTTCCGCTACAATGCCCATGGGGCCCTCTTGTCCACTCCTCTACCTGCCGTACCTCTACCATATCCAACGTTACCTAATGACCAGCTGGCGCTTGTCTGCCAGACGTTCTTCCAGGTGACCGACTGACGGTCAGTTGAGGTGACCGTTCGACGGTCAGTTGAGGTGACTGACTGGCGGTCAGCTGAGGTGACTGTCCGTCGACTTGTTGGTGTGACCTTGGCCGATCAGCTCCGGTCACCTTCTCGCAACATCGCTACACTCGGATAACATCGGATGCCCATCTTCCAGGCAGTTGGCCTCCTCGTCGGAAAAAACCTCAGCAGTCTCTTCACCACAGCGCCCCTGTCGGCTGGGTGATTGTCGAAGACGAACAGGCGGTCGAGAAAAACCTTACCAAGCGGCTCACAGCGGACCCAGAGCTGCCTTTCCCCTGCATCTGCCCTTGAGATTTGCCGACACTTCTCGATCTCACCGCCCAACACCAACCCGTCCGACAACCTCTCTCCAGCGCACTGTGATGAGTGACTCCGACGAATCTGGCGACCCATGGGACGACCGCAAGCGGATGCGCGGCGACCTGCGCTACAAAGCCGACAAGCTGTCTGATCTCTTTGTGGTCAAGGGTCAGCTGCCGCGCGAGTTCAAGGTGCAACACGCCCGGCACCTGGATCGCGTGTTTGATGCGATCCAAGCATCGGTCGCTCGTGGCGGTGACGTGGTACTTGAGCGTCTTGCCGCCGCCGCTGACGAGCCGGCTGCTGCACCACCCGGCTCGACCGCTTCGCCAGCGCGCCGTGGTATTCTGGGTGAGGCGCGTCCTGCCGAGATCCAGTTACTCGACTCGCTCAAGACCGTCCAGGCCGAGCGCGATCGACTCCTCCTCGGCAAGGCGGCCGGCGAGGCGGCGATTGCCGACTTGAAGCGCCAGCTGAGCGATGCGTAGCGGCGTGCGGCGTCTTCCTCAACATCGGCTTCGTCAACCGTTTCGGCTGCGCAGAAGGTCAACGCGCTCCGCGAAAGAGTCGTTGGTCTGGACAAGGAGGTCGTCATCCTCGACGAGGAGTGCAAGCGGCTGAACTACGAGCTCGAACAGGCTGTCGAAGCCTTGGCACAGTACTCGGCGCAAGGCACGGTCGAGCAATTCGCTGCTCTCAACGCGATGGGCACGCCGGACGAGATCAAGCAACGAGAGGTGCAAGTCGCCGCACTCGCTCAGGCGCTCATCGTGCAGATTACCGACTATGAGCGGCGGCTCCGCGAGTACGAAGCCATCCTCGGTCTCATGGTGCTCGGCTACGATCGGCGCTCGAGTCAGCTGGAGGGCATATATCGTGCCATCGCGGAACTTTCCCTCATCTCAACCGATCGGCCGGTCTCGATCCCGTTGTCTGCCGTCTTGCCGTCGCTTGGCTCGCTCGGCATCACGCCTTCGGACGTGCTTGCTCGTCTGACGCCGCCAGACGCAGGGCAGGGCGAAGAGGGTGAGGTGACCGAGACGACGCCAACATCGCTGTTTGCTGCCGGCGGTTCGCGACTGCTGGCGACTGCCCGTGAGGTATTAACTCGCCGACCTCTTGCCACCCCGTCGACTCGCAGCGCGCTCTTCAATGCGCTCGTGCCCACGCCAAGTGCCGATCTGCATCAGGAGCTAGTTGCTTCTCGTTACGCGCAGGTGCCTGCACCAGCTTCACCAGGAGCTCTCGCCACCTCACACCCGTCTTCACAACCTGAGGATACGCAACCGCCAACTGCGAGCCAGCCGCTGCCCCTTCCGACGTCTGCGATCGATCTCACGACGTCTGACGCGAGCGCCGCAGGTTCGCCTGCGCGCTCGACGCGTAGGAAGCCGACCTCGCAGCCGGCACCGATCAGACGGCCTGCGACCCCGAAGAAAGGGAAGAGACCCGTACTGTCCTCCGGCAAGCAGAAGTCGTTGACCAACGCTGACTTTGAGAGGTTGCGATGTGCTGCGGACGCTAAGCTCAAGCAGTTGGCGAAGAAGGAGCACGGCAGACCGTGGCCTCACCATCCTCCTCGCGCCTTCCATTTTCCTGAGAGCATTCGGCAGCTGCGGACGATCGCCTGGCAGTTCAAGTTCCATCTACACGAGATCCAAACGCCCCTGCCGAACGAGTACAAGTCCGTAGTGGCCGGCGGCAGGTACACGACGGTCGAGGAAGCCGTTGCTCTGTACGACGCCGAGCCGTGGACAGCACTTGAGAAGCCGCCCAACCCCTTGACGTTCGACCCGACCGACGAGCGATTCGCGGACTTCTACCAGGCGACTTGCACTCTCTATCGCCAGAAGGCTCGTGCCTTTTGAAAAAGAGCGAACTTCCTCATAATTGAGCCGCTGCGCAAGCCTACCAGCAAGTCGTCGTCGGTTGAACGCGCTCGCTACGACAAGCGTACTCAGCTGACTGACCGTCGTCGGAAAGTCAACTCCGACTTCACGCAGCCGTGGTCGGCTCACCTGAATCGCGCGCGCGCCTTATTCAACGAGGGGCTGGTGGACGCTGACTTCCTCTTGGACCCATTCCTGTATTGGGCTCCAGCGTTTGGCGTGGTACCGCTTGTCCCGCCGCCCGGAAAGTCGTTCTCGGTGTACCTCGGTCGTCTATGGCAAGAAGACCCGTCGCGGCTCTATTTCCGACACCCCAAGGGGGCGCCGACCGGCTACAAACCTTTGGTTGCTCACCCGAGTGAACAGCATCGCGACCGTTTGCTGATGAAGTTCTCGGACGCGGACCATCCGTTCGTTCCGCCCAGCGATCAGAAAGTACGTATGGACGCGTACGTCCGTGCCTGTGCCAACGAGCGTGAGCTTACCCGGCCGCCCGCATCCGCTGGAGCGGCCTCCTCGACCAAGTCGCTGAACAAGAAAGTGCGACGGGGTGCTCCGGTCGTTAGCGAGTCCGCATCAGACAGCGAGGTGGCTGATCGTTCGGCGAGCTCACGTATGGTCGCGTATGGTAGCGTCGCGTGGCAGTGCCAGTGATGCAGGGGAAGATAACGATGACGGTGAAGTCGCGGATGTGGGCGACGACCTGGACGAGCTCGCCGGGCAGTTCGAGGGCGACACCGAGGTTCTCGACGAGGGCGATGGGGAAACAGAATCCGTCTACCACTCGGACCACGCAGATGACTCGAGTGATGAGGTGGACGATGCGTCGTCCGCCCATGGCACTACCGATCCTCGGGAAGCGCGTCGGGGCTCCGACTGGGGCACCCGGTCCTGCGAAGCAACCGCCCCCGCCGGACAAGAAGCAGCGTTCGTCCAGCTCGGTGCGCGTGGCTTCTCAGGCCACGGCGCCTGTTGCGTCACCAGACTCGTCGAAACCTTCCCGCGGCTGATCACCGCGCCGTTTGGTCGAGTAGCCTGCTCCCCTTCTAAATGCATGTACCTTTCACACTTCGTCGTTCACCTTGGTTGATTCTCTCCTTGTTTCGCGGACAAGCCGATCATCTGGCTACAAGCCATGCCGACGCGAGTCTTCGACGACCAGTTCGTCTCCGCCCGCCGGACATGATGCCTCGCCAACTGGCCGACTTCCCACCAGTTTACGCAACATGTAACCCTCCCTCCATGACCCGCGCCCCCCGCGAGTCACAAATCGACGATCCCCGTTCACCTGACCGTGTGCGCGACCAGCCAACCCGCTCGCCGTTCTCCTACAACCCACTCCACCTCGACTCGCGCCTCCCGCGAGCTTCTCCTCGACGATCTCTAGCCGACCAAACTACGATATGCAGATCGGCGCCTCAATCGCCATATCCTTCTCCGAACGGTTGGCACAATGCCTGTCGCCGCTCTGCCAGCACCTCGCTTCGGTCATGCAGTCGGCGACCACATGCCCGACCCGCTAACCGGCCTCTTAACCTGCGACTACTCGTCTTCCGGCTCCATGACGGCGAAGCGGCCACATGCACGCAAGCGCTGCTCATACTCCGCCAGTAGGCTCGGCGCGTCGAGGTCGTCCTCCGCCACCCAGTCGGCCTTCTCGTAGCCGACCCAGCGGACCAAGTACTCGCGGACCGCCCGCCCCTGTCGAGCGACCGGGTTATCGCGGTGACCTTCGATTACCTCGACTTCGTAGACGCCCTCCTCGTGGTCCGGTTCGAGTGAGTCCTCTGGCAAGAGCGCCTCGTCGAAGTCGAGGCGAGCGTTGTCGTCCACCTCGAGCTCTCCAGTCGGGCGATCGACGAACTCCTTCCAGAGCTTCAACCTTGACACGTGGACGAGTGGATGGAACCTGTAGTCCGTCCCGTCGACCTCCAGCTTGACGATGTGATCGGCTGGCCTCTCTAGTACCCTGAAGGGCCCGTGCCAGAGGTGCGCGAGCTTCTTTGCGTAGCCGGTCCGCACCTGGTTGATGAATAGCCAAACGTGGTCGCCTTGCTTGATGTCGATCCGCTCGCCGCGCGCGTCCTCGTTCGCCTGGTCCCTTCGGGCGTCGACAGCCGCCTGCAGCAGTCGGTTGGCGTCTTCTCGGGCTCTGCGGTACTGTACTTGCACGTTCACTCGCCACTGCTTCGCGCGTGCGTGACCTTCTTCGCCCGTGCCGATCGGCAGACCGGTCTCCAGCGTTGTGCGCGGCTCCCAGCCGTGTACCAGATAGAGAGGCACCTCCTGGCGCACCCGGTCGAACGACGAGTTCAGCGCGAACACCAACCGTTCGGCGTACTCGTCCCAGTCTCGCTGGTTAGGGTCGGCCACGTAGAGTTTGACGGCTCGCATCACGGTTTGCACCATGCGCTCGGTCGTTCCGTTCGCTTGCGGCCTGTACGCCAAGGTGGCGCGACTGCGCTGGCCGATCAGCCGGTTGAACGCTTTGAAGACCTTTGACATGAACGCCTGTTCACGGTCGTGTCGGATGACCTGGCTGGCTCCGAACCGACGGTAGACCGATCGCTCATAGAATTCTGCGACCACCTGCGCTTCGCGCGACGGGTTCGCCGACACGATAAGAAAACCACTGTGATGGTCGACCCACACGAGTAGTTCGGTGTTGCCGCGGTGTGAGCGCGGGAGTGATGGCACGTGATCCATCCCGATCACCTGGAACGGCCGCGTTCCCACTACGTTGCCTGGTGAGCCGCCGCTGAACCGTGGCTCCCCCTTCCCAGACTGGCAGTCGGGGCATGCGCCGACATAAGCGCGAACATCTTCGTACTGACCGTGCCAGAACAGGTGACGACGCACCCTCTCGTACGTTCTGCTGATCCCTTGGTGGCCGCCCGCTAAGCTGGTATGGTAGTGGTGCATCACTTCAGTGCGCAGTGTTGTCGGGAGGACGAGCCGCAGGCGCAGTTCGCGCCCCTGGCCGTCGCGGGGCTTCCGAGTCCCGACGTAGTAGAGGAGGCCATCGACGATCTCGTAGAGGTGCTCGATCTTCGCACAAGCCATGACCTGTTGGCCGTCGAGCGCGGCGAGGTCGCCTTGCAAGTACGACTTCAACTGTCGCGCCCACGACTCCTCGGCCTGTGCCACGCGGATTCGGTCCGCCCTCAACAGTTGCACCAGTTCAGGTGTGGTCGGCGACCCCGATATTCCTCCAGCCGCGACTGCTGTGTCGGCTTCTCCACCTGTTGTCACGTCGCGTTCTTCGGTGGGTACACGCCTGTCTCTGTGCATGTCATCACATGGCGCGTGGTCACCTGGACTATCTCTCGACGTTGACTCGCGAAGATTCGGCGGTGCAGAGCCGGGCGCGCGAGACTCATCCTCCGGGATGGGGTGATCAGTCGACACATCGCGTTGAGCGTCGGCGTCGTCCGGCAGCCGCGCATGCAGCGCATAGTCGCCGTCTTCCATGTCCGCCGCTCTTTGCTGCGCGCGCGTCGTCACCAGCACGTTCGGCGTACCGCCAGCGACCTCGACGCCACCGAAGACCTCGTGCAGCCGGTTCAGAATCTCCAGATCGGCGAACTGGTCGGGACGGACCACCTCGCCGGCCGTCCGCTGCAGAGCCGCGCCGGTAATGAGATCGGCCGCGGCATTGAAGTCGCGCTTGAAGTGGACCAGCTCGAACTTGCCGAGCGCCACGAGCGCCTCTGCGTGTAGCCCCAATGGGGCGGGCGTCCGGCACTCGATCTCGCCACGCAGCTGCTGGATGACAATCCTGGAGTCTCCGAAGACAATCACCTCCTTGATCCTGTGCGCCGCAGCGAGCTCGAATGCCTTGATAGCGCCCTTGTACTCGGCC
Source organism: Pythium rhizo-oryzae (assembly GCA_027475725.1). Lineage (NCBI taxonomy): Eukaryota > Oomycota > Peronosporomycetes > Pythiales > Pythiaceae > Pythium > Pythium rhizo-oryzae. The sequence continues at coordinate 11,371 of JAMFLL010000299.1, forward strand.
TTATTGACCGTTCCGTCAACCCAGTACCACGAGGCAGCCGCCTTCACCTTCCAGGTCGGCAGGTGCCATAACACAGCCGAGCAGCTCGAACCCGACCGCTTGGGCTTCGCCGACCCGTCGAACGATACTGCCCACGCCTCTTCACCATCACGCAGTGTTGGCAGAGGTGCTCGGTACCGTGTGTCGCGCGCGTGCTTCTTCCTCGGTTGGATCTCGTGCAGCATCTCGTCAAGTCGGTCACCCGGGCCGGCAGCGGCCGCGAGCAGACCCGCTTCCTCGTCCTCGCCTCTGATCACTCGGCGGATGGTCAGCGACCATGGACTGAGCATTGTTGCCCACTTCTCGAGTCTACCCTGCAACCCCTTCGCCTGAAACAGCCAACCGAGTGTCGAGTGCTTAGTCAGCACGTTGATCTCTCGGCCGGCCAGTTGCGCTACACCACCAGCTAATACGTGCAGAAGGGCGAGCACCTCGCGTTCTGCTGGACTGAACTTGATCTCGTGCGGCTTGAGCACGCGGCTAAAGAAACGCACCGGCATGAGGTGTCCATTGTGCTCCTGGAGAAGTGTGGCTGCGACCGCCCACCCGTTCGCGTAGATGGCGACGTTCACCTGCCTGTCTCCGTCGAAGTGCCGAAGTAGCGGGGCTTCCGCGAGCTTCCGCTTCAGCTCATCGAAAGCTCTCTTCGCAGTGGCAAGGTGGCCTGGCTGTTGCACTTCTAATGAGAGGTCGGCTGGAGTGACTTCGTAGACCGCGGCCGCATAGACTGCGAAGTCACCCCGGCGCTTGCCGCGAGCGACGGGGAGGCAAGTTGCGACCAGGCCGCGCCGGCGGAAGGTCACGATGGAGCCATAGCAGCGGTGGCCAGCGCGATGTCGACCACTCCACCCGACATCTCCACGGCCTCTATCAAAACTGACCGAGTGCGAGCACAAGCGCGTCCTCCCGACCGCATAGTGCATGGCGTCCACACGACACCGGCCTCGGTCCAGGCCGAGACTAAGGGGAAAGTTCAGTCGGCCTCGCCGACCTACTTTTCTCGACTCACGGCTGAAGAACACGAACACGCTCAGATAGCAGCGTTTGCAGCAGCGATTCCTTCGCACGCTGAGCATGCGCTCAACGTCACACTTAGTGATGCGGATCCGGTGTCGCAGATTGCGCCTCAGCATCCAGAAGAGACACAGCTGCGTAGTGACGGGCTGAACCGGACCACACCAGCTACAGCACGTGCTGCGCGCAGGGCGCGACAACACCGGGCGCCCGATCGCGCTACTTGATGCTTGACGCTGGTGACTCAGAACGTGAGGGGGCTTGCCAAGAACACCGCCACCAACTGGTGGTCAGGCTTTCGGCGGGAACAAGATGGTCGTCAAGTCGACGTCGTCTTCCTCCAAGAGACGCGTGCGCACGGCTCGTGGGCGGACGAGCTGGCGGCGTCACACGCGAGATCGTGGGGTGACGAACCAACAAGGGCAACAACACCAATTTCCTTCTGGCAGCGGCCTGATCGGCCGGCGGGTGGGGTTGCCATCCTTCTTCATCCTAAGGCGCCGATCGCGGAGGTCGCCCCTTTGTGGGAGGAGGAGTGGTGGGGGGGCTTCATGGCACTGTCGGGGACGCATGAAGGCTCACCCATCACGTTGGTCAATATTTACGCGTCAAGCTCCTCAAAAGAGGAACGCGACTTGTTGTTTGAAAACATTCGATTGCTCGGTCGACCGCAGCGCCATGGGTGGCGACTTCAACTGTGTTCTCGATCGTGAACTGGATCGTAGTCGATTCACACGGAATGCGTCGGAGACTGACAAGCTTCAGAGCCTATTGAACGACTGGAGGTTAACGGACGCTGCATCAGAATCTCAACTTGCGATTTCTCGGACGCGGACAAACGAGCATTTCACGCTGACCACCACACCTACCGCTACGCACACGGTGAGAACGGTATCGCATCAAGCAGGCTCGATCGCGTATACTTATCGACGACGGCTCTATCGAGATTGGTCGCGCTGCAGGTCACAACGCCCGTCAGTACAAGTGACCACGACGCTGTACGCGTGGTCATCATGGAACCAAACCCACCGAGGCGACAAGGGGGTACGGCTGGGCGGCGCTCTCTGAAATATCCATTGAAACCAGTTGAAGGTCAAGTCGTGCGCGAAGTCGCCGAACAAGAGCTCAAAAAGCTGGCGTCAGAGATAAAAGGGAAGGGGGCGCAAGTGACGGCTTGTCTATGGGACTCTGCCAAACCAACCATCAAGAGCACCTCGATGCGACGTGTGGGGGCCCGACGTAAGAAAATCATTCGGTCCTACCGTCAACGGAAACACCGGTTACGCGCGGCATTGCGCACAGCGCAACTTGACGCTGGCCCGATCGAAGCCACGGTCTCCAGTATCACGGTCGCCATGGCTTCCCTTGCACTTGACCGGCAGGAGCGATGGCGCGGTATTCGTGACGAACTCATTCACACGTCGGAGGCGCTCTCGGCCACCACCACCAGGCGCACCTTCTCACGCTACGCCGGTACCGGTGCGGACGCAACAAGAGCCTTCTATCGGCGCCTTCAAACCAAGTTCCAGCGCTTACCGCACGCACGTCTGCCACCGGACCCGACGAAACCCAGCGCGCCGGAGGAGCGCCTGAAGGAGGATTGGCGGGTCATCACGCAACGAGGCGAACTTGACCGCCGTGCACAAGACGCTTTCTTTGCTCAGCTCCCGGACCCACGCGCGGTCATTGATGACTCAAGTTTGCTATTGACCTTCACGGAACAAGAAGTTGAGGCCGCCATCTTGGCCTGTCCAAGGGGCAAGGCGAGCGGCCCCGACGGGCTACCGAACGACTGGTATCGGGACAACATAGATCTACTCGCACCCCTGCTCACCACGCTGTTCAACTCCTGGCACCTCGCCGGCGTGTTGCCGCAGAGCTTCCGGGAAGCGACGGTCTACTGTCTACCTAACAACCCCGCGCCACGGTCGGGGCTGGACTACCGACCTATCGCGCTCCTCAACACGGATTACAAGATCTACGCGCGGTTGCTACTCAGTCGTATCAAAGGCCAACTGGAGCGCATTGTTTCGCCAACACAGTTCGGCTTCGTCCCGAACCGCCAGGTTCACGATGCACTTGACGTATGGTCAGCGATTGCCCAGCTCGTCGAGGAAGGGCTGCGGCCGGAACCACCACTGCAGTTCTCCTCGACTTCGCAAAAGCATACGATACTCTTGATCGTCGATTTTTATCGTTAGCGCTCCAGCGGCTCCGGTTTCCCCAGCAGTTGGTTGGCGCTATCGAAGCCATGCATCTGGCGACTACCGCACGCTATCTGGCGGATGGTCGACTATCGGCGGCACAAGACATCCTTAACGGCATCCGCCAAGGGTACCCACTCGCGCCGGTCCTCTTCGTTCTGGCAGTAGACACGCTCTACGATCAACTCAGCGTGGCCGCAGGTATCGCCGGCGTACAACTCCCGACTGGTGAAACCATAGTGGCTGCTGGCTTCGCGGACGACACCACCGTCTATCTGAGGCATCCCTCGCAGACTCACCGGCTCAGGGAGTTACTCGACCAGTTTGGCGCGGTCTCAGGATTGAGGGTGAACGTGACCAAGTGTCAAGCTGTGGCGATGTCGCGGCACGGATGGGCACCGGACGTCGGTGCGCTCGGCTTTCCGGCACTACAAGTCGATCAAATGGCGCGGCTGCTCGGCAGCCAAGTCGCAAGCGCGTTGAACCACGCGCTTGTGTGGGACCTCACGATTCGGCAACTGCAGACGCGTCTCATCCTGGCGCAGGTTAAGACAACAGATGTTCTACAGAGATCCCAAGTGGCTCAAGCCATCATTCTTCCAAAGCTGCTTTTTGTCGGCCGTCACGCGTGGCCATCTGTAACGCGGGTGCGCGAGCTGCAGCGATACATCCACAACTACGTGTGGCACGGCCGATTCGTGCTCGAATGGCGGGGTCGCGCGTGGATGAGTGAAGCAACGGCTCAGCTTACACGCAAGACGGGGGGTATCGCCATCCCAGATCTTACCAGCGAGTTCATCCAACTGGCGGCGACCACGTATGCCCGTTGGACGGAGCGATCGGCGGGTCTACGAAGTGCCGCTGGAGCCATCCTCAGCGGCGACTCAAGCGGACGGGGGGGGATGACGCGGCCAACCCGGCTGGGGGCCACACACCCGAGACTAAGAGCGTCTCTCGCGGCAACTGGAGCAGCGGTCATTGCCGTCGTGGCAGCGCAGCCCCGCAGTGCGCGCGAACTGGAACTCGGTTCCGCGCTCCTGGCGCGAGTTGGGCATGGGACCACGCGGACACGGTGGTGGGAAGGCGACTGGTACACCGCCGACTACACAGCGGATCGCGCGCAATTGCTCGAGCTCCGTCAACTCCAGACCGACCTCCACGGCGATTTCAACTTTCACGGCCTCATGAAAGCGCGCGTCTGTGCAGACAGCACGCTCCTCGATGCGAGCGGCAACCCAGTGCTGGCGGGCGTCTTCGCAGGCCTCGTAAGGGCCAACGACACGATTGGTGATCTCATCGAGATTCAGCGGATCGGCTCATGCCACGTGCGGTTCCGCTGCAAGACGATTCCTTTCCCGCTGCCACCGCAGGCGGCGCGGAGCTTTCGACGACTGTGTGACACCATCGTCTACAACTACCCGGCGGTACTGGCCCCCCACGATCCGCTGGACGTTATACGGGTGTCTCCGGCGACGATCGACTCGTGGCGGCTCCGCAAGCGTGATGAAGGAGGCTGCACGCTCATTTGGGAGCCGTCAGCCGGGATCCAGATTGACATCGGCACGGTTCACACTGTGCGCGAGGTCACAGCGCGGGTACGCAAGACGCTGGACAGTCCTGACACCAGGGCTTACGATCACGAGTGGTTGTGCCCGGTCCGGTCCATCTGGCACGGCCGCGCCCCCCCCCCCCCCCCCCCCCCGACGTCGAAGAAGAGCACCAAGCACCTGATACGCTCGGAGAAGGTCAAACGCGGTCGGCTCGAGAACGCGGCGCGATGTCGGAAACTGACTGCCGCAGACGCAGTGATCGGCACGGCCATGGCGGACATGGCGTGGTCGGCCATCGACAAGCTACGCGCGACCACGTCGCGCCAGAGGCTCAGGCTCCGCCGACTTAAGGGCGACCGGATCCCCGGATGGGACCGGCTACACGGGCAACACGGGTGTCCGCACTGCCCTGCAATGCGGGACGGGGGTTCCATTCCACACATCTTCTGGGAATGTCCAGCCGCTCAGGCCCTGTGGACTGTCCTCGCCACGGGGTGGACCAACAACGCCGGCTGGTCCCCCGAAGATCAAGCTGACCAGCTGAAGCACGCAGTCTTCGGGCTCAAGCTCCCGCGGTTCCCTGGCATCTTGTGGCGTCTCCCGGACCTAGCAGCTGTCATCCCAACAGATACGGCCGCGGTCGACTCGATCCACACCGCGCTCCAAACAGCGTGGCAGCAACAGGTGCTAGAGGTGTTTGAGGTGATCTGGAAATGGAGACATCAGATCGAAGACAACAAGCACCAATGGCCCCAAGACGTGGCTTGCTCCTACCTGCGCACAGTGCTGCGCTCGTCCCTGCGCGGACTCCATGAGCGACTTCCACGCCAGGCGACGCTGCGCGACCCGCGGCGGCAGCTCTTCGACGCATTGGCGCGCGGCTATGACGTTGAGCATCCAAGCGAGCCCCGCGCCGCGGCTCCCGTGAGGACTGACGCGGTCGAACGCCGGATTCTCTTTTTCGACGGTGGATCCCGAGGGAATCCCGGCCCCGGCGGCGCTGGAGCGGTCATCGTGGCCCTTGATGCGGAGCCACACAACCCACGGGTGGTGTGGAGCTCCAGTATGTCCTATGCTCAACCGGACATGACAAACAACAAAGCGGAATACCTGGGGCTCCTCGCCGGCCTCAAGGAAGCTCATGCTCGAGGATGGAAGGTGGATGTTGTTGGAGACAGCAGCCTCATTCTCCGTCAACTTGCCCGCTACCGCCCCCCGCGCAACGCAGCGCTCCGACCGCTCTACAGCGAAGCACGTCGGATCGCCGACATCATTCAGGTCGAGGTGTGGCAACACCACCTGCGAGCGTTAACAAGATGGCAGACGCGGCGGCAAACGTCGCCATGGACACCTGCGGCAGTGTTCAAGTCGCCCACCCCAGTGATCGGCCACACACGGCAATCATCGAAGGCCTTCTACAGTCGGACTTCCACGAATGGCACACGCGCCATCTCCTGCGGCAGCGCAGGAATAATTGAGGAATACCTCGGCTATAGAAATCGTTAAACGCACTTCAATAGACCTCACCTGAAAAGTCAAAAGTAGACTGCGAAGTGCTCAATAAACCGGTGGTAGTAATTGAGTGAACCGGGAAACGACTGGATTCCTTTGACTGTGTGTGGAAAGTTGAGCTGCAGGAGCTCGTCCAGGTTCTTGGGCTTCGCTGCGATACCTTCGGCCGACACACTGTGACCTAGGTAGTCGACTTTCGCCATTCCAAACTCACTTTTCGGCAGACTGATCGAGAGCCCCCATCGCTCGCACGTATCCACCAGTCGCTCGAGCTTCTGGCACATCTCCGACCAGGTACACCCGCCAAAAAGGATGTCGTCGATATACGACCGCTTACCGATCGTCGGGTTGGTCTCATCACCCTCCGGCTCGCCGTCGACAAACACGTCTGCCTCGTCCTCCTGGAGGTGTTTGGGAGTCAGCTTCAGGTAGCCGTAGAGCGCATTGTCGAGCAGTCGCTGGTAGATCTGCGGCGCATTCTTCAAACCGAACGGCATTCGTGTCCACTCGAACAGGCCGAACGGGGTAACGAACGCGGAGATTTGTCGAGCTCGGGCGGTCATGTGCACGACCCAGAAGCCACTCGCCATATCGAGAGAGCACAACCATCGCAGCGCGCCGAGATTCTCCAGCAGGTCGTGGACGACTGGCATGGGGTAAACCATGAGCTTCGTCAATCCGTTGACTACCCGATAGCCAATGCAGAGACGGATGTCAACGCCGTTCTTTTTCAGCACAATGACTATCGGGGAGGCCCACTGCGACGTTGAAGGCTTGATGAAACCTGCTTGTATCAGATCTTTCAGCACTCCGTATAGCTGATCGACGTACTTGGGTGGGACCTTCCGGCACTGTTGCGCGACTGGGCGAGCATCTCTGACGTCGATGTCACAGACAACCCCCTTGGCTGGCAGCGGCAGCGCATTCCCCTTGCCCATCAGGTAGTCGCGCTTCGCCCAGACGATCCCCCTGACTTGTTCGACCATCTCATCGGTTACGCCCTCCCTTGACCAACTTGGATATCCTCGCGTTTCATCCCCAAACCCTTGGTCACTTCCGGGATGAGTGCCATCTGGCCATCGATCTCCTCGGCGGATAGATCACTTCCCTCATGCACAAAAACCGCGTCACTCAGCTGGCCTTCGTTGACCACTAGCTCGGCGATCGACTTCGCCGCGACGAACGCGATGGCGGCCCGTGCATACTGCGCAGTCTTGGATGCGGACACACGGGCATGACCACCATCCGCTCGGCCAGTCGCCGGCTTGGCCGACCCCTCCGCGACCACCTCGCCCTTCGACTGCTCTAACTCACTTCCGGCCTGCACCTGACGCTCGAGGATCGACGTGGACGTGGAGTACGGCTTCTTCTCCACCGGCGGCGGCAACGACGCCTCCAGCAGATCCGCTTCTCTCTCGCGTCTGGCCTCGAGCACCTCGTCCGGCTCGGCCTCATACCTCGTCCGGCTCGGCCTCATACACCAACACCTTCCACTGGCGATACTTCCTCGACTCCAGCGACACGAAGTTGGCGCGCCTAGGAGCGGAATCAGGCGCTAGCCACATGCCGACGGTCGTCTGCGATGCGATTGCCGTGGGCACATCCGCAACACAGGTAACCTTGACACCAATCGGCTCGCCGCGTGCGTTCAGCTGAGCGGTCGCGATCCACTTCTCGCCTCGACCGACCCACAGACGTTTGTTCGCCGACCCTCTCGTGCGCAGATACACAGATCGACCGGGAAACAGCGTGTTTTCCTCACGGATCCTCACCTGCTCGACCCGATCGCTGTAGAGCGGACGTCGACCTTCGAACCGCACACGCACTTCGTCCGGCATACACGCAACCCCTTCGACCAGGTCGAGACGAACGCCGGCCGGCTCCATGAAGTCGGTTCCGAGCAGCGCATCCATCCCTTCCAGCTTGCCGACCCACATCTCGAACTCGTAGGCTAGCTCTCCTCCCAGAGTAACCTTCACCTTTGCCCTTCCTTCGGTCGGATACACAGACCCACCGACACCGGCACAGTTCAACTGCACCGACGTGTCCACATAGACGACAGACTTACGCGCAAAGTCTGCATCCAGAATAGACACTTCCGCACCAGAGTCCATCAGAACTCGGGCCCGATAGTCGTCGATCATCGCGGGGACGATCGTGTACCTGTACTCCTTTCGAGCATAGTGACGCCAATAGCCACGCCGCTCTCCAGGGAGTAGTACCAGCCGCTGAATCACCTTCTTCCTCCCAAACTCGCCTAGTGGTTCTTTCTCAAATGTGTGTATTTGTTGATTAAGCGATTGCTCGCCGTTACGTACAACGTAGGCGTACACACACACTTGGTCGGGATGACGCTCGTCGCGTACCAGCCTCCCAGCTGGCGAGCGCATCAGTTTAACCACTTCTCCACCGACGGCGGCACGAGACCGGCGTGCTGGGTGGGATTGTACCAGCTCTTGAGCACGTTCGTGACCTCCTCGAGACGACACGCGCCGAAGTCATGCACCGCACCGCAGCCCTTGCAGCGGTGATAGCAGTACTCGGTCGGATGACCTTTCTTGCCACACGCCGTGCAGGTCAGTCGCTTCCAGCAGTCGCGGTCGGCGTGACGCGGCGATCCACAGTGCGAACACGGGTCACGCGGCGGTCTTGGCGGTCGGTTCGCCAGGTCCTTGCCTTGGAGAGCTGCGATCACCTTAGCAGAGATATGTGATAAAGCGCTGGCGGCTCGCGACAAGCGCGACCTCAAGAAGCCGCCGGTGGGTGATGATAGGAGTAGATGCGGTTGATTGAAGAGATCCCCATGGGACTGAGCGCTCAGACCGGTCCTGGAAGGGTGGGCGCTCTCCCACTTTTCTGGGACCGGTCCCGCCCGCGGTCCACATCTCCCCTGTTATGTACGCGGTCGCCCAGGTCGGCGAACCTAGGACTGGGCTCTGTTAAGCCCGGGTTTCTCGGTTACGTCCGGTTTCTCTTAAAACCGGGTAAAGATTAACCTAAATCAGTAGGTAGCGCTTTAGGTTAGGGCTAAGCACGAGGGCCATACGTGGCGCTCGTCCATCAACAGACTTTGGTTTTTTCCCTCAAGTGCGCAAGTCTCCCCCCTCTCCGACCAGGGAAGCCGGCCTCCAAGCTCGACAGACCAGGACCCAGTCAGGTACGCCCTGCTCGTGTAAGGACTGTACGTGGTGGACTAGCTAGCTTCTGTGTGCGCGTGCGGACTGGGTTGCGTATTGAGCGTGGGTTAACTAGAGCGACTGTTCTAAAGACCTTTGTCTGAGGGGCTCGGCTAACTCCAAGACTCCAAAGGCATTCTATAGTGTGTGTTTGCCCCCATTTGCTTGGCCTGAACCGGTCCTGCATTTCATATTAAGAGAGTGTGCGTTTTGAGAAGAGGCGAGGCCTCAGCGAATAAGTTTCTTGCCGGTTCAACGTGTAGTTGACCGGTAGAGTGAATATATTTGCCCCCTTTTTTCCTCGTGTTCGTTTTGCTTGGCGCTTGGTGATCAAACCGATCGGCGTGGACCTAGCTGTCTAGCTCCTAAAAGATCTGCATAAAGGATACACAACGTGAGGCGAATCTAGCCATTTGAGACCGGTTTGTCGAGGACATTCGGTCTCCTACTGTATTTAGACCCGGTCTAGCGCTACCCCTTCGCTAGAACCGGCTTAGCGGTGGAGTCTCTATACTACATACCGGTAGAGAGAAGAAAAGGAAATCCACTATATCACAGATAGCATCTACCAGATCCACCGAGGGTCCGCCGGGATCGATGTCGTGCTCCACACCTTCGCCCTCACCGTCTTGACTCGACGCATCGTCGTCTGATTCGCTCTCGTCACTTCCTTCACTCGTAACAGCGTCATCTTCGTCACCCGACCTGTTGGCCGGCCAGTTGCGATTGCTGAGCGAGTTGATGGCGATCGGCCGGGACTTGGAGCCCTCCTTCGGCTTGTTCGCATTCGCGCGAACATCACGATCACGATCACGGTCGTTACGGCTGTCGCGGCGGCCGTTGCGAGCAGATACGGCCTCTTCCCGCTTCAGGCGGTACGTCTGGGTCGTCGCACGTGTCGAGGACGTGCTGTACGTGACTGTGGTCGTTGCCGCTCTGCTCATAGTCGATCGCGGCTTCTTGGGCGAGGACGTTCAGACGATACAGGTAGTCGATCAGCACCTCGTTCTGGCGACGGCGCGCGTCGAAGTAGCGGCGCTGTGGCGAGATCGTGCCGCCGCAGTACTCGTCCTCGAAAGCCCTCTGTAGCAACGTCCAGTTGGCACGCACTTCGCGCTTGAGCTGTCGGTAGAAGATCTTCGCCTTGTCCGTCAACAGCTCGGGCACTTGAAGACACGCTTCACCTGGCGTGAGCTGGTCACGTCATACACCAGCGCGCACGGAACTGAGCCATGCCTTGCCCTTGTACTCGTCGCGGCTTCGACCATCGAAACGTCTTCAGCTCAGACATTGCAGACGCTCGTACGCGCGTAGCCGCGCTGACATTCGGTATCTGGCCCACGCAGTCGTCATAGATGTCTGCGAGGTAGTCGGTCGGGCTCGGCTCGGCCTTCACCTTGGCGATCGGCTGCGCAATGGTTACATCGGACTTGGGTTCGACCTTCTCGACCTTCGGTTCGATCTTGACCTTGCTCTGAAGCTTGAGGGCACGCTTGACGCTTCGCTCGACCGCGGAGTTGATCTGCTCGGCATGTTCGACCTCCATCGCGGCCATCCGAGCTTCAGCTGCTTTCGCACGGTCGTCGAGGGACTGTAAGTGGGTCTCGAGACTGCGGATAAGACCATCCTTGCGGAAGATCTCTTCCTGCATCTGGTCGACTTCCTGACCCGTGCGACCGACATACTCTTCTGCGATACCGAGCAGGTCCTTGTCGGTTAGCCGGTCCTTCGTGTTCGCCGCGCGCTCGACCTTGCGGTTGAACTGGTGACGCAGCATCAAATCATAGACCGCCTGATCGGCAACCAGCAGCTTGCCGAAACCCACGGGAGCGACAGCATCGTCGCTAGAAATCGACACGCTGTAGCCGGCCTGGTTGAAGATGCCGATGATCGCGTTGACCACCTGCCTGATCGATCGCATTGCTGCGAAGCCGGAGTCGCGCACGTCGCCCGATGGGCCAGTCTTCCTCACAGTGAAATACTTGAGCATGTCATGCTTCGCACACAAGACCTCGAGCATTCGAGCAGGTACCGCATCAGGGACCGTGGGGTCCATCTTGATCGGCACCGAGTTGACCGCGCGAGTAATCGGCGTCGGCGGAGCAGTCGACTGGTCTTGCGCAGCGACTTCGGCAATCGCGCCGGTCAGGTCGACCTCATCCTCCATCCTGCTGACGGCGTCCGAGTCGTCAGACTTCGCTTCTTCCTCCATCTCGGGCAACAAGTTGCGTGCGACGTTTTCACCCTCCGATCCTACCACGTGTACACGCGGGGGTCCTTTACAATCGGTTCCTTGTTCTTCTTGCGCAGCACGCGTTGGGGACCCTCCAACCGACGCTGCGGGCGATCCTGAGCTTTTGGAGCCTCGACTACCGGGGACCGCCGGGTCAGGTAGCTTGGGACGGTTCGATCTCTTCGACTTCGAACCCATGTGAGCGCCAGCTCCTGGCATACGCACCACTGTGGTAATGCAGTCGGCTAAAACTGGGGTACAGCGAACCCTCCAGCAGCCGGCCGGTTACACAACAGACCTTGATCCTTGTTCGAGCTGGCGGCTCCTCACTGACGTTCACGCCTCGGTTAGACGCTGTTGAGGCGAACCGTGAGCTGATCTGGGTGGAGTCGAGTGGGGTAGTTGACCAGGGAGTCGTGAATTCCCCGGGGTCCGGCTTGTTGGCTTCGTTGAGATCGTGAGCACGAAGCCGGCCGGTCAAACGCAGAGCCGATCGGTGTCGACCTCTTCACGGTCGTGCCGGTTGCGTTAGTGAGACGTACGAGTCGTCTCGTGGGTTGCGAGCGCGTAGCCGGATACTTCGACGGCACGTGCACGCCTTGCCTTCCTTCCTTCTTCCTTCCTTTACCTAGCGACGCGGTGCTCCCTGTGAGCACGCGCGCGGCTGCCTTGACCTTCTTCGAGATGCGGGTGCACTCGGACACGTTTAACGTCACCTCCCTGATAGATGACGGGGTTTTGGTTGGGCCCCGACCACCTTATACCGCTTGGGACCTGAGTACTTGGTGGCGAAATTCGGAGTCTATTACCTTAGTGTCCTTCCGCTACAATGCCCATGGGGCCCTCTTGTCCACTCCTCTACCTGCCGTACCTCTACCATATCCAACGTTACCTAATGACCAGCTGGCGCTTGTCTGCCAGACGTTCTTCCAGGTGACCGACTGACGGTCAGTTGAGGTGACCGTTCGACGGTCAGTTGAGGTGACTGACTGGCGGTCAGCTGAGGTGACTGTCCGTCGACTTGTTGGTGTGACCTTGGCCGATCAGCTCCGGTCACCTTCTCGCAACATCGCTACACTCGGATAACATCGGATGCCCATCTTCCAGGCAGTTGGCCTCCTCGTCGGAAAAAACCTCAGCAGTCTCTTCACCACAATCGCATCCTAGAGCTCCTCCACAGCGGCGCGGTCAATATCGACTTCCTCCTCGACCCCTTCTTGTACTGGCCGCCGGGCTACGGGGTCGTGCCGATGATTCCAGCCGCGTCGGAAACGCTCGAGCAGTGCATGGCAGCGGCTCACCGGCTCGACCCTTTGCGTATGTACTTCCGCGTCCGTGCGGAGCACGGCCAGTCCACGCGACCGGTTCCGGGCGCGGTCACGCACTCCCATGTCGAAGCCGGCGACCGCCTGATCCAGAAGTTCGAGCGCGGGGTCAACTCGGCAACACCTCCTGCAGGAGCTCCTGCCGATGGTGGTGACGCGTTCGAGAGCGCGTACGAGGATTTCGACGACGACAAGGACTTCGGAGATGGCGACGTGTCGGGTGATGACGTGCCGTCGGACGACGACGTGCCGGCCGACGACGATGCGCAGGACGACGACGGCTCGGGCGACGGCGATGAGCGTTCGACCAAGAGCGCCGGGGCTGGCGCGCGTCACGGCAGCGGTCGACGGGACGACGGGGCTGGCGGCAGAGGTGCTGCCGGTGGCACGGACGATGGCGACGACGACGCTCCTCCGACAACTCCTTCGCAGACCCGCAAGCGCCGCCACGACGAGGGCAACACCGAGGTGGTCGACAGGGCGCCAGTGCCGAAGGCCCTCCGCATGCGTGCGGCCAGCCGCGACGGGGACGGGCGGCGCCCTCGCTAAACGTGTCGCGTGAGTGGTTCTCGGGCTTGTGATCATCCGTGGTTCACGTAGGCCATGTCCGTGGGCCCACCTCGACATGCTTCTTTCCACTTGCTTCTGTCACTCTTCACTCTCGTCAATATACGTCACCTTTGCCTTACCGCGATTGCATGTTTCCCTTTGCGTTCACTGACTTGTCGCCGTTCGTTTGCCCATCGAGAAATCACTTCCCGAGCCCGTCGTGTCACGCGCCCCTTGCCCATCACCTGGCCCGGCCCGGTCCTTGGAAAACCCGCGTGCCCCTTAGCCTCCAAAAGTCAGCGTGGCCGGCCCGTGGGTTTGGACCCGGGTCAGCCAGACTTCAAGTGGGCAGAAAAAAGGCGAACTCGGCCATAGTGACGGTGGACTCGACCGAGGCTTAAAGGTCGTTCGTGAAGATCACGGGCCTCTAGGGGAGCTGCAGAACTGCACGCTCGAGCCGTTGGTCGATCATGTCGCCGAGCGCCATGCTGGCCTCGAGCGCGACGATCGCGAAGCGGCGGTCGCGCGGCGGCTTGATGAAGTTGGGCATGCACTTGTGTGGGCCGCGCCGCCGTACGGGGTGACGTCGCGGTACTCGACGACGAACAGCGAGCCGGAGGCGCGAAGCAGCAGCGAGGGCGTCCGAGGTCGTCCAATGAACCGAGCTGCGTGAGTGCGCCCGTCCAAGCCGGCGGCCACGAGCTCTCGCGGTTGCGAAGGCCTTGTCCGTGGTCGCCAGAAAGGCCTGACGTGTCGTCCGCGGTGGCCTTGGTCGGCGCCAGCGACTTGTTGCCGTTCTCACACAGCAGATCGTCCGCTCCGCACGAGCGAGCCGCCGCGGAATCGTGGACGCGCGGTTCCCGCCATGCCGTCACGTCACTGTTGTTGCTCTTGATCTCTCTGGCTCCTCCTGACGCCTGTTGTGGCCATCTATCATATCTCGTAGAATGTATTGTATTTCGTAGTCGTGGAGTGTACCACACATGTGGTACACTGGGTTGTAGGGTTCCCGGCCTCGCTCCTGGTTGGTGCAGAGCGGAGGACCATCATTCCCGTCCTCCCAATCTGAGGAGCTCACGTCGCGCTGGAGCCACGGAGCAAGAGAGAGAACGATCGATCGCATTCTGTGGGGAGGACGCACGCGCTCGCCACCGCCCACGCCACTCGCGCCCGCCGCCGAGATCGACTAAACCACCACCACCACCAAGACCCACAGCACCACCATGGAGCGCGAGCCGTGTCCGTTCCGTATCGTCGAAGACGCCGGCGGCGGCTTCGTGCTCGGCGCCGTCTTCGGCACGGGCTTCCACACCATCAAGGGCGCGCGCAACTCGCCCGCGGGCCAGCGCTTCCGCGGCGCCATCTACAACGCCAAGATGCGCGCGCCCGTGCTCGCCGGCGGCTTCGCCGTCTGGGGCCTGCTCTTCTCGTCGTTCGACTGCTCGTTCGAGGCGCTGCGACGAAAAGAAGACCCGTGGAACTCGATCCTCGCCGGCGCGGCCACCGGTGGCGCGCTCGCGATCCGTGCCGGTCCGCGTGTCGCCGCCCAGCAGGCGCTGATCGGTGGCGTGCTGCTCGGTGCGATCGAAGGTGTCGGCATCATGGTCAACGAGTACTTCGCCTCGAACCCGGCCGTGCCGGAGGAGATGATGAACCCCGAGCTTGAGGAGCAGAAGCTCGCGCCGCCGTCGTTCTAAGACGGCTAACGGGGCGTGGCGCGTCAGTTGCGCGGGCGACGCAGCCCCGCATGCTGCCCGCAAGCTGTCCGCGCCCAAGACGCTCTCGCGAACGCAAGTGCCGGAAGGTCGTGTCGAAAGGAGCGGCTCGCTCATCCATCGTCCCAGGTCCAACCTCCTTCATAATCTACCACACACATGCACAACGGACCCGTGACATCGATGACCCCGAACCGTCGGCAGCCGCAGTCCAAAGCCTCGCAATTGGCGAGTTGCTACCCGAACTGCGTGGCATCATGGGGATGCCACTCGGGCGCTGCCGTTCTCCCGACCGCCACACCCTCACCCGCACTACGTTCGCAGGGCTACTCCTGCTGCTCGCCTCGCATCCATCGATACCAGGTGAGCGGTTGCTCTCTTTTGTTTCTTTTAGAGTACTTCATTTACCATCAATACAAGAATCGCCATTCGATACATCGCTCAACTCCTCTCTCGTTTCAAGGACTGCGCGGACGCCGCGGAGCAGACTAAACTGGCTACTTACTCCTCATGGGCACTACCGAGCGAGCAGTTGCTAACCCACGTGTGAACTTAGGCGATCGAAGCGCCCGGCCCCGGTCGTGCGAGGTCGATGTCGGCCGCGTCGTCCGCCGCCAAAATCGTCCTATGAGGCGGTTTCAAGTCGGTGCACCGGATCTGCTCGCGCACGAGGTCGATCAGCTGCGGACGGAATCGCCGCACGTACGCCGCGTACGCCACGTCCTTGAGCAAGATCCCGACCACGGCAAGCGTAACTCCCAGCCACAACTGCGGTCTCGCCAGGAGCCACGGGAACGCGTACGTGTTGAAGTCTTCGCCGCCCCACGTGATCGCGTCAAACGCGAGCTGGACTCCGACCATGGCGCCGAGAGAGAACACGACGCCGGCGAGCTCAA
Organism: Pythium rhizo-oryzae; assembly: GCA_027475725.1. Lineage (NCBI taxonomy): Eukaryota > Oomycota > Peronosporomycetes > Pythiales > Pythiaceae > Pythium > Pythium rhizo-oryzae. Next base: position 27,584 of record JAMFLL010000299.1, read on the forward strand.
TGACCGTCCACGTGTGGACCAGCAGACAGAAGCGCGCGGTCACCAAGCTCACGAGGATCGTCCACCCGAGGCTCCAGAGCACCGTGAGTGGTGCGGTCTCGCCGTGCGGCATCGCACCGTCCGAGACCGCAAGGATGAGCGCGAAGAGTGCGACCGAGTCCACGACTGCAAGCGCCACCCACGTCCAGAACGTTCGGTGCGTGAACGCGGCCCGACGCCGCGTGTCGTGGCGGTACAACTCGGCGTGGGGGAGCGACTTGGCCTGCCTGGACGGCAGGTCGCGGTCCTGGATCGCCAGCAGCGCGATGGGGAACACCGTGAAGAGCAGGTTGTAGAACTGTTGGATCACGGGCGAGTAGAGCATCGCGCCCGAGTACGACGTCGTGCGCAGGCAGAACCAGAAGAGCGAGAGGCTGTAGACGATGTTCTTGTAGAACGTGTACCCGATGAGCGCGCCGACGCGGTTGTAGTTCCAGCGGCCGTGCACGAACAGCAGCGGCTGCAGGAAGCGAAACTGCGCGATCGCGTAGTCCGAGCTGTTGACGGCCTGGCGGCCTTCCTGACCAGCGATGCCCACGCCGACGTGCGCACCACGCAGCATCGGCACGTCATTGGCGCCGTCGCCGATCGCGAGCGTGTGCGCATCTGGCACGCGGCGCTTGACGAGCACCACGAGCTGCGCCTTCTGCAGCGGCGATACGCGGCACGCGATCACGGCGCGGCAACGCAGCGCCACGCGCAGGAGGCGCGTACACCCATCGTCGTCTTCGCCGTCCTCGCCCAGCAGCAGTAGTAGGCTCGCGCCGTCCAGCACCATGGCGTGGCCTTGGCCGTGGTGGTCGTCGCTCGGATTGGGGTCCTCACGCCCCATGATGCTGTACACGCGGTCGAGCTGCTCCAGGAGCGACACGCGCGCGGCGGTATCGTTTTCGTTGGCCGAAGGCTGCACGATGTGGCACTGCATGTGGTCGTCCAGCAGGTGGCACGCGCGCCCGACGGTCACGGCGGTCTCGAGCATGTCACCCGTGAGCATCCACACGGCGACGCCCGCGACGCGCAGCGCGGCGATCGTGTCCGGCACGCCGTCCTGGAGTCGGTCCTCAATGGCCGTGGCGCCCAGCAGCTCAAGGCCGTGCTCCAGCTCGTCCGTGAGCGCGTCAATCGCGTTCGGGAGGCCACGCGACTGCGCCTCCACCTGCCGGAGGTCTCCGCGCGCGCGCTGGTACCGTGCGTGGAAGTCGGTCCACTGCGCGCCCGTGAGCCGCTTGGACGCGAACGCGAGCGTGCGCAGCCCGTCGTGGGCAAAGCGCCTCAGGTGGGCGTGCGTGGCGTCTCGCACGCGCACATTTTCGTCCGTTGGGGCGAGTCGCGGCCAGAGCACGCTGTCAGACCCCTTGGTGAGCACCAGCACCGAATCGCCGTCGGCCTCTTGCACCACCACGGTCATGCGCTTTCTCGACGAGTTGAACTCAATGGTTTCCAGCACGCAGTAGACGACATCGCGTTGTTGCGCGCCATTGGCCACCCGCAGCGTCACGGTGTCGGCCCCGCGACCCACGAAGGCCACGCCGCTATGGTCGCGCGCGCCGCACACGAGCGCCTGCTCGTCCGGGGACGCCGCCGAGTACACGACGCTGGCACCACCTTCCCCGTCCGCGCCGGTGGGATCGTGCTCGATCAGCACCGAGTGGCACAGCGCCATGTGCGTAAAGAACGCGCGGATGCGTGTACGCTGGGCGTCGTCCTGCTGCTCTTCGAGTTCAGGTAGTTTGTTGGGGATTCCATTCGCGGTCGAGGCGACGTCCTCGTAGTTGATGCCGCCGATCGAGCACTTGCGCAGCGCCATCTCGTTGCACGTGAGCGTGCCGGTCTTGTCGGCGAATACGTGCGTGATCTGCCCGAGCTGCTCGTTGAGCTGCATGGTGCGCACCGCGAGCGGCGTGTCGCTCGCGGCGTCGTACATAGCCAGGTCCTGCGCCATGAAGTACGACTGGAACGCGCGCACGACCGAGAGCGTCGCGTACAGCGTGATGGGCACGAGATCGCAGAGCACCGTGAGGTAGTACGCGAGCGACTCGGGCAGCGTCTTGCGGACGCTGTCGCGCGCCACGAACGCCGACGCGAAGTCGAGGTCCGCGAGAGACGACACGTCCACGGCCGCGCCGACCACGCACACGACCGCGAGCAGCACCACGACCACGCGCACCTCGCGGTCCACCAGCGTGTCCAGCGACGACGCCTTGGCCGCCGCCGCGGTGGTGCTGCTACCACGCAGCAGCTTGCAGTCGACACCCGTGCTGATCACCAGCGCGTACGCGGCGTCCGCGTTGCGGAGCTTGGTGCCGCGCAGCAGCACGTGCTGGATCGCCAACGGCGTGGCTTTGCCCGCGCCGTCTTGCTGGTCGTGGACCACCAGCGTACCGGAGAACGCGTGGACGTCGGCGTTGGGCGGTTCGGCGTCGATGTAGCCGCGGAACTGGCGCAGCAGCCCACCGTCCGGGTCGTCGACGAACAGCCGCCGCGTGGCCGCGGGCGCCTCGCGCCGCTTGAGGTTGGTCTCGCCGTCGAGGCTCTTGGTCTCGACGTAGCAGACGCCGCGGTCGGGCGCGCCGTTCGCCGCGAGCAGCACGGCGTCGGCCGCCACAGTCTCGTGGTTGGCGACGCGCAGCACGTCGCCCACGCGCACGTCGCGCCACGGCGTCGCGACGAACGCGCGCGCGCGGCGGCAGTACACGTGGGTCACGGCGGCATTGGCGCGCGCGTCGTCGCGGAGGCGGCGCACGTCCTCCAGCGCCGCGAACACGGCGTCCGCGAGCACGACGCCCGCGAGCGGGAAGAGCTGCGTGGGGATGCCGCCCGTGGGCGAGATGGAGGGCACGGCCTGGAAGACGCCGACCATCAGGAAGTAGAGGTTGGCGGTCTTGGAGAACGCGTCCAGCAGAAAGAGCGGGAGGAAGTTCCACCACGTGTAGCGCGCCGTCGCCACGGCGTTGGACGGTGATGACGCGCTCGCGGAGTTGGCTGTATGGTCGTCCTCCGGCGTGAAATCGAAGCGGATGCGTCGCGGCGCCTGGTCCTCGTCATGACGGTCGTCTTGGTCGCGCAGCGCCGCGAACGCCGCGGACGACGGCGACGGCGTCGGTGCGTCCATCGTGGCGGCTCCGTGAGTGTGGTGGAAAGAGGGAGAGCGGGGGCGAGAGCGGCATTCGCATGCGGGACTGACTAGGGGAACCACCATAATCAGTTTAATCGGAGGGGATGCGTCGCGAACATACGTTTCTACAGTTCTTCTAGCATGGATTTCCTGGGGTGGGCAAGGCTTTCGGGTGCAGCTGTACTGATTCATAGAGGTCTTGGAAGACTGATGAAGTTGTGGTTGAAGCCTGGCGAGGCGGTCTCATCCACGGCAAGTGCCTGATTACGACCGGCTCGTCCCTTCCGAACGAGAGGTTCTCGTCAGACTCGATCAGACGCGTGGAGTTCGGCAGGAGCTTCTCCAGCGCGTGTTCCCAAGGATCAAGGGCCTTGACACACTGGTCACAAATTTGTGATATATGTCTCAAGCCCACATTTGTGTCACGGAACTCACATATCCTAATCCACTTTTTTAGGTTATTTCGTGGTGGCTAATTTTTTCGGACCGTGCGGGACCGGTCCGGCTGGTTTAGACGGCCCGACCTTGCCGTCTAATCCTGAACCGCCGGCGGTTCGGTCGGTTCTTCAACCTTCGATCGCCGAATCAAATCTGGGCGTGTTGAACAGAACCCGGCCACGCTGTGACCGGGTCTAAAGTTCAAGCCCTGCAAACGAATGATCGTCGTCTACTACCACCGCGGCGGCTCTCGCTGGCTTCTAGCAGTCAGTTGCGATTCCTCTCTCTCCGATAGACCGCACCAACCGAAACAGCCACCACAATGATGCTGCTGCGCCAGACCACGCGCCGCGCCACGGCGTTGCGTGTCGCCGAGACCCGCTGGGCGAGCCAGGTTCGTTAGACCCCGGAGATGGCAGGTTAGACTCACGGTGAGAGGAACTAACGCGTTTGGGGTCGCGTCTGTCCGTAGGAAGTGGCGCGCCGCTTTAGCCACCACAAGGTCTATCCGAACGCTGATGAGGCCGTGAAGGACATCCCGGACAACTCCAAGCTGTGCGTGCGAGCCGAGAGCTGGTGTCCTCCTCGTTTAGACGCGTCTAACGCATCGGAGCTGTTGTGCATCACAGGATCGTGGGCGGCTTTGGTCTCTGTGGCATCCCGGAGAACAGCATCGCGGCGCTCGTCAAGCAGGTCCGTCGTTTGGGCCTAAACTGAGTCTAAACCCGCCTTCTGACACGCGTATGTTCTCGCGAATGCTTCTCCACAGGGCGCCAAGAACCTCACGTGCGTCTCCAACAACGCCGGCGTTGACGACTTTGGCCTCGGCCTGCTGCTGCAAACGCGCCAGGTATGGACTCGAATTCTGTGACGTGCGCAATGGGTATTTGGGATAGACGCGTCTAACGTGAGCTTCAACCTGCGACGTGTGACGCGAGCAGATCAAGCGCATGATCTCGTCGTACGTGGGCGAGAACGCGCTGTTCGAGAAGCTCTACCTCACGGGCGAGCTCGAGGTGGAGCTCACGCCGCAGGGCACGCTCGCGGAGCGCATCCGCGCCGGCGGCTCGGGCATCCCGGCCTTTTTCACGCCCACGGCGTTCGGCACGATCATCCAGGAGGGCGGCTTCCCGATCAAGCTGCGCCCGGACGGCTCGACCGACATCCCGAGCGCGCCGCGTGAGGTGCGCCAGTTCGGCGGCCGCGACTACGTCATGGAGGAGGGCATCACGGGCGACTACGCGCTCGTCAAGGCCTGGAAGGGCGACACGGACGGCAACCTCGTGTTCCGCGGCACCACGCGCAACTTCAACCAGGACGCCGCCAAGGCCGGCCGCATCACGATCGCCGAGGTGGAGGAGCTCGTGGAGCCCGGCGAGATCCACCCGGACGAGGTCCACGTGCCCAGCGTGTTCGTGCAGCGCATCTTCAAGGCGCAGAACCTCGAGAAGCGCATTGAGCGGCTCACGCTCTCCAACAGCTCGACCTCGCAGGCGCGCATCTCGCCCGACCGCGTGCGCATCATCAAGCGCGCGGCCAAGGAGCTCAAGCACGGCATGTACGTGAACCTGGGCATCGGCCTCCCGACGCTCGCGTCCAACTACCTGCCCGAGGGCGTCAAGGTCGTGCTGCAGAGCGAGAACGGTCTGCTGGGCATGGGCCCGTACCCGAAGGAGGGCGAGCAGGACGCCGACCTCATCAACGCCGGCAAGGAGACCGTGACGTACCTGCCCGGCTCGTCTACGTTCTCGTCGTCCGACTCGTTCGCGATGATCCGTGGCGGCCACATCGACCTCACGATCCTCGGCGCGCTCCAGGTCGCGGCGAACGGCGACCTGGCCAACTGGATCATCCCGGGCAAGATGGTCAAGGGCATGGGCGGCGCCATGGATCTCGTGGGCAGCGGCAACCGCGTGGTCGTGACCATGGAGCACAACGCCAAGGGCGGCGCGTTCAAGATCCTGAACGACTGCACGCTGCCGCTCACGGGCAAGCAGGTCGTGAACACCATCATCACGGAGCTCGGCGTGTTCGACGTCGTGCCCGGCAAGGGCCTTGTGCTCGTGGAGATCGCGTCCACCACGACCGTCGACGAGGTGCGCGCGCGCACGGAGGCGCCCTTCGAGGTCGCGGCGGACCTCAAGAGGCAATAATGATCAAAAATTGGAGCAAATCTTTAAAAATTATCTTAGTTCGGATTATGGGCTGCAACTCGCCCATATGAAGTTGGAATCGCTAGTAATCGCAGAACAGCATGCTGCGGTGAATATGTTAAAATTGGTCAACTAGATGGCTTTTTTCAACAAATCTAAAATAAAAGTTTTTATTTAAATAAAAAATGTTTACCTACTATTGGACTTGAACCAAGGCTATTTTTTTGTTTATTGAACGCAACGAGATGAAGAGAAACGGAAGTAGCGTATCTGTGAATGGGAAATCCGAACCGTGAAGCCATGCCTGTGTGAGAATCCGAGGATGAGGCCGGACAAGGTCACTGGTTATTTTTGTGTGAATGGTGGTGATGACTGGGAATGCAGGAAGCGATCCTCTACCTCTGCCGTGGGGGCAGTTTGGATTCTCACTCGCGGAGAGCAAGCAACGACCCACAACATAACCATGGCGGCCGTGGCCAAGAAGGAGATCAAAGAGATCGACTACGTGTCCAAGGAGGCCAACCTCACGGCGCAGATCGAGAGCGAGCGGCAGGCGGCCAAGCGCTGGTGGGACGAGTACGGCACGTGCTACCTGGACAACGCCAAGCCCGAGGACTTCACCTACGAGAACCGCATCGCCGCCATCAAGACCAAGCTCGCGTCGGAAAAGTGCGTTGCAATAGGAAAGTCGTGCAGTTGGGTAGGTGTGATCGCTCACGGGGAAGAAGTTGCTTAGGTACGAGCACGCGGCGCTCCACACGACGGCCGCCGACTACGGGTGCCGCCCGCCGTTCAAGGAATGCACACGCAAGAAGATCTAGAGGGGGATCATTACTGGTATTATGATATCTGCGAGCCATCCAGAGCGCTGGTGGTCGCGGCAATTGCAATCAAATGCATCTAAAAGCTGCTTATTTAGAGCTCATCAAGCGCATTCATCATCGTGACGGCTCTCTCCTTTGCGTCTTCGACGTCGTAATAGATGCGTCCCCTGGGCGACTGCTTTGGCGCCACGGGGTCTTCCGCAGCGTTAAACACGACGCCCAGGCGCTGGCGACGCACGATCTGCGAGAGATTCAAGTACAGCCGGTCCACGAACGCCTCGGGGGGCCGGTGGCGGCCGGTCGACACGTCCACGACCGGCCGCTTCTCCATGCAGAACACCAGCCACTCGCCGTTGCCCGTGAAGACGCTGTAGTCGGCCGTGGCGTTGAGTTGCGCGATCGTCGCAGCGAGTGCGTCCAGCTTGGCGTTGCGCTCGCTGCCGCCGTCGCGGCGCGTCCAGAAGTCGTGTTGCGACGCGATGGGCTCGAACGGCACGCTACAGCCGCCGATGGGCGCGTTGCTGGTCGGGGTCGCCGCGTCCAGCCCGTCGGTGAGCGCGAGATTAAAGTCCACATGCGCGCTTTCGTTTCGGATCGAGTACGGCGTCTTGGCTTTGATCATGATGCCCGTGAGGAACGCCTCCTGCGACGGCTGCTCGGACAGGTTGAAGCGCGGATCCACGAACGCGCTGTAGCCATAGCGCACGCAAAAGTACGCGACCGGGTCGCCCACAAAGTTGTGGTTGAAGTTCCCCGCGACGATCTCGTAGCCGTGGCCGCACTGGAGCGGGGCACCGGGCTCGGCCGCGTGGAGGCGGACGTCCGTGATGAGTCGGCGCGGCATCGGCTGGAGCTCGCGCCAGTAGTAGTACGCGAGCGGGAACACGCGCCGGAATGTCGGCGGCGAGGAAGCGTTCCACCCGCCAAGCGTGAACGAGTCAAAGAAGAGCTGCGACGCGTTGCGGATCGGCTGCGAGACGAACGACGCGCGCTTGTCGGCGCGCTCGACGTAGAACACGGACACACGCGTGTCGGGCAGTGGGTTCTCGCTGGGCAGGCAAAACGAGTCATGTGGCGACCGCGGCGCGTTCTCGGCATCCGCTGACTCGGCGTGCGCGCGGGGAATGCGCTGCCAGCGCTGGGAATTGGCGTCCGCAGTGGCGTTGATGATCTGCCAGCAGTTGGGCAGCCAGCGCTGGTACTTGTACGCGTGGAACGTGAGGCCGGGCATCCACCCGTCGTCCTCCAGCTCCGACGGATACTCGCGCACCGCAAAGCGCGAGGCGTACGGACAGCACTTCTCCAGCACGTGGACCTCGGTGCGCGCGAGTCGCGCGTCCTCAGGAAGCGTGGGGGTGCGACCATCCTCCGTGGACGTGGGCGCCGGCGTCGGCCGCGGCGCAACTAGGAACTGCGTCGTGTCACCGCCACGGGCGCTGGTGGAAGCGCCAACGCAGGCCAAAGCGAGGATGAGGAGCGCGACCGCCGCTGAGGGGAGGAGACGCACCACCGGGAGGCGCATCGTGGACGTGTTGAGGGCGATGGGGTGACTTGTTCGTGGTAGGGTCCTCGAATGGCGTAGGTCCCAGAGCAAAAACAAGATGCTGCGGGTGCTGTTCACACGTCGCAGGTTGCTCACACGTCACAGATACGTTCCTCAGTTGACTGCCATGGCACTTTGATTCAAACCAGTTGCCGTGTGGTCGTGAGGTTTTTCTCGAGATTTGTTGACGTTTCCATGGTGACGGATGGCGAGTGGTCACATTCTCTGCACGCTGATTGGCCAGATGTGTTCAGTGGCGTGTGAGGTTTTGTGACGTGAGTAACCTGCCGAGGGTTTTTCTATGCACTGTCCACTCAGCGACTGTGGACCCGCGGCTGCCTGGACTCAGCCAGCCGGCGGTCTAAACTCGCCCTGTGAAAGGCAAAAAAACAGTCGCGTTGGCAGGCAGTCACGCTCCGACCGATTGATAGACCGGGCAGCGCAGGCGTCTAGGACGGTCGGGGCCCTCCCCTCCTCTCCTCCTCCTCCATCTCCTCTCCGCGACCGCGCGGCCACACGACGACAGTCCCCGTGACGTGACGGCCACACCCGGCCACAAGATGGCGCCGTCCACCGCCGACGCGGCGTCGTCCGTCCGCGCGGCCCGCAAGTCCACGTCCACATCCGCCACGGCCGCAGCCGCAGTCTCGGCTTCGACGTCGACTCCCCAGACCGCGCCCATCGACCCGGCGGCCGACGACGAGGTCGAGCGCGAGCCGCTTGTGGACGACGCCGAGGCCATGGCGTCCGCAGCCGCAGCCGCAACCGCCAGCCACACCCCGCCGCAGCCGCGGCCCAAGGCGTCCGCAGCCTCGAGCTCCTCGAACGCGTCGTCGCCGTCGGCCGCGTCCTCGCGGTCCTCGACCTCCGTCGGGCTCGACCGCGAGCTCTTCCACAAGCTGGAGGAGGTGACCTCGGAGCTCGACCGGCTCTCGCGGCTCTCGAGCGCGCTGCCCGAGACGCGCGAGCTCGAGGTCGTGCAGCAGCAGCTGCGACGCGCGCAGCGCAGCTCGAGCGTCATGGTGCAGACACAGCGCGAGCTGCTGGACAAGATCGAGCGCCACGAGCGCAGCTCGTTCCGGCGCTACTTCCAGTTCAACCGCGAGCAAAAGGTCGAGTCGCTCAAGGACTCGCTCTGGGCGCGCATGTCCGAGTCGGCGTCGCTCGAGAGCGAGCTGCAGCAGCTCGAGCGCAAGTCGGACTCGCTGCTCGAGGCGCGCCGCACGATGCTCGACACGGACACGAGTGGCTCTGCCTCGTCGTTCGAGGCCGCGCAGCTCGCGTGGCGCATGGAGGAGCTCGAGCGCGAGCGCCAGGACCTCGTGGGCAGCCTGCTGCAGACCATCCCCGCGCCCGAGACCAAGCAGCTCAGCACGCGCATCGCCATGTACGTGTCCGAGATCCGCGCGTCCGAGTCGATCCAGAAGCAGGTGGAGCGCTGCGCGGCCATGTACCGCGACGCGCTGCGCAACCTCCAGGCCGCGCTCGCGATCCTGCTCTCGCCCACGTACACGGGCTCGCTCAAGGAGTTCGTCACGGGCCCGTACATCATGGCCGTCGAGGCCGGCCACCAGATCGAGGCTGCGTCCCACGTGCTCCAGCCGGAGGCGCGCCGCCGGTACCGGTCATACGCGCCCGACCTGCTCCACGTGCGCCCGCCCAAGTTCCCGCAGGCCATCGTGGACTTTGCCAAGCGCGCGCGCGTCAACTACGACCGCAAGAGCTCGCTCTCGGTCGAGGGAACGCGCAAGCTCCACGCGGCCGAGAACGTCGTCGTGCTGCTCCACCGCATCGTCATCCAGAAGCTCGAGCTGCTTAACCAGTGGCGCACCGAAGTCGAGCAGGACGTCACGCGCGCCACCGAGGCGCACCGCCGCGCCGAGTCGCGGCTGCACCAGCAAATGTCGGTGCTCGCGCGGTCCGCGTCCGCATGAAGCTACTGTAGTTCGTCCAGAAAATGTGGGTAATTTATCATCGCAGCATGAGAATCAAAAGAGGAAAAAACACAAACACACACGAGTATGCACATTCTGCTGGCTATCAACGAGTCCTGAGGGGCACGCCACACTGCACTACCCTGGCACACGCGCCTTACCATTCGGACATGTCTGGTCCGCCGTCCATGCCCGGGTGGTTCATTTGGTTGTCCGTGGTCGGGTCACGGAAGAGCCGCGAGTTGAAGTGAGCCTGAAAGTCGGCCGCGTTGCCGCGCCCGCCGACGTCGCCTTGGAAGAGGTGGTGCATCGACGGTGCCTGCTGTTGCTGCTGCTGCTGTTGCTGGTGCCCTCCGCCGAGATGCGGCGCGAACACATCGTTGTGCGCGTGGTGCATCATGTGTGAGGCGTCGCCGTACGCGAACGCACCGGCGTTGTTGGCACGCGAGTCGTTCGTTGACGGCAAGAACGCGGACCGCATGGAGCTCGGGTCATTGAATTGCGTGCCCATGGAACCAACGGACGCGAGCGGGTGCGACTGGGCGTGGTGCTGGCCGATGCTAGTCGCCGCCGGGTTCAGGTGGTGCGCGTGGTGCAGCATTTGCTGCTGCTGCTGTTGTTGCTGCTGCTGGAACGAATGCTGTTGTTGTTGCGCCGCCTGGCGAGCAGCCACAGGCTGCGAACGAGGTGCCGGAGCAAGTCCCAAGCTCTCATCCGACGTTTGCGACTGGCTGTGGCTGCCGAAGAGATCTTGGGGAGTCGGGATGTTGCTTGACGTCATCGAAGGAGGCTTCGGCATGTCTCCGAACAACGGGTGACCACCAGCGCCAGCTCCCGTGGTGCGGTGAGGAACACCAGTGCCGTGGAGCATGCCCGCGTGCTGCTGCTGTTGTTGTTGTTGCTGCTGCTGCTGGAAGCGTTGGAATTGCTGCTGCTGCTGTTGTTGCTGCTGCTGGAAGCCGTGCTGAGATTGGCCATCCACCGCGCTGGACGCCAGTCCTACATGGTGGCGCTGTTGACCAAACTCCGCTGGTTGGTGGCTGTCGCTCAGGGCACTGAAACTCTGTGATGGATTCGCTCTCGCTTGAGTCGGCACCGCCAGCTGAGGGAACGGGTCACGCACTGGCGAAACCTGGTGAGAGCGCGACGCTCCCTGACCCTGTGGCTGGCGAGGCTGGTGATTCGAATGCGACTGCGGCATTTGGAAACCGTGGGGTACGTTTTGCTGCTGGTGCTCCGGCTGGATGGGAGTTCGCAGCGTCTCTTCACGCGCTTGCTGCTGCGCACGCTGATTCTTGCGCTGCTGCTCTGTTTCTCTGCGCTGCTGCTTTGGCGGCTCCGCATGCATTTGGGTTGCGGCTTGGCGCATTTGATGCTGCTGCAGATCGTTGGATGGCATCGGAAAGCGAGACGCTGACTGTTGTGCGGTTGCATCCTGAGACCGTGGTTGGTTCGACGACGCCTTCGCCTTCGCTTGCTCTTGAGCCCTTTGGTGGGCCTGCTGCTGCTGCAGTTGCTGCTGTAGTTGCTGCTGTTGTTGCTGCTGCTGCTGTTGCTGCTGTTGCTGCTGTTGCTGCTGCTGTTGTTGCTGCTGCGCTTGCTGGTACAACGAAGGTGACTGCTGACGATAAGTAGGTTCCGCGCGAGACATTCCAGATATCGCTGCGTCCCATGCGTTCGGGTGTCCAGGCGCGTTGTTGCCATTACTCGCCGGCGCCTTCCTAGCTTGAGCGGGAGCGGGCTCGGAAGTCTGCGGACGCTGGGGTGCTTGGCTGGCTTCCTTGCGCTGGGCCACAGCTTGAGCTGGAGGGAAAGGCGCGGATTGGAACTCCTGCCGAGTCGCCTGTTCAACCAACTCCTTCTTGACTCTCACCGACTCGAGACTCTGCATTTGTGCCGAAGCACTGGATGGGTGACGGTCCTTCGACGGTGCATGCTGGAGCGGCTCAGGCGAGGATCCATCGTCAGAAGACGCGTTTCCATGGTCATCGCTTTCCTCCGAGTCCAAGAGTTCGACAACGCGGCCCGTTGGTGAAGGCTCTACCACGACCGACGAGGTCGCGTTCTTGGTGGGAGCGGGCGGAGCCTGGGTTGCCGTGGGTCCTGCGCTTGGAGCATTCGAGACTGAAGGCTGCGAGTCAGAACTCGTGCGGGCAGCCGGCTCAGACTTGACCAGATCTGTTTCACCAATGACTTCCGAGACCGCCATCTCGACGCGCTGACGCTTCGCATCCTGCTCAGCACTCGACTCCTCTTCACGCGGACGCTTGTCGTCATTGTTGGTGGTATCAGAGCCTTCAGTAGGGTGGTCGTTCTCTTCATCGATATCTTCAATTTTCTCGACTTCTGGTTCTTCAACGATGATCGGACCGCCGCACTTCTTCAGCAGAATATCTGTGGTGTCAATCACGTCGTCACCAAGCGACTCGTCCTTCGCGATCTTCAGTGTGACTTGCAACGTGTGACGAATCCGCATCCGATTGTCTGCGATTGCCTTGAGATTTGACTTGTAGTTCGCAATCTGACGCTCAAGCAGTCGCCGGGACGGAGGGATCTTAATGCGTGCGAAGAGCGGCACCGGGGAAGAAGCACGACCAGGATCCTCCGACTCCTTCTTGACTCTCATCGACTCGAGGCGCTCCTGAAGCTTCGCAGACATAGTTTCAAAATGAGACTCCATCTTCTCCCATTCGTTGATCATGCGGGCGATGTCACGGAGCTTATCGAGCATCACCGTGACCAAAAGTTGATCGCTGCTTGTGATCATGTGCTTCGCAATGAGGCGGTACGCCGGCAAGAACACATTCGACACGTTGCTTGATCGAATGAACTTGCGGCGCTGCATCACGCTTTCAAGAAGAACCTGATTCAAGCGAATACGCTCTTGGCAGTTCTTGAGATCACTCGTGTATTGATCGATCAGATTCGCGATCTTCATGACAGCGTTTGATTCGTTCGTCCGCGACTCTTCCAGCTCCATGAGTTCCGTCTCAGCAACACGAAGACGCTGCTCGCCGCGCTGAACTAGAGCATTAGTTGTGTGCTCGAACTGCTGCTTTGACTGGAGAACCTCGTGACGCAAGTCGAAGAGGCGCACCAACTCATCAACATCAAAGGCGTTCGAGTTGCCCGAATCCTCTGTCTCGTCAACCTCTTCCTCTGCACGTTCAATCTCGTCCTTCTTGTTGGCCTTCTCAATCTCCACGAGGCCGCGTTCGACCAAGCTCACCAGATCTGTCTTTGCCAAGTGGACAAGTGATGCCCCCGTACTGTTTGTGATCACATCCTGCAAGCATGAAAGGATTAGCCTCCGGCTGAAGCCTTTCGGGGGCGCAGTGCTATAGCACACGTACCGTGCGCTCGCTTTTGGATGAGATCTCCTCGATGAGTTGGTCGAGAAGGCCAATAAAACGCTCTTTCACCTGCACAGCAACACCTTAGGTCAGACTTGATCGAAGAACGTCCCGCCCTCCTTACACGACGCACCGGAAGCTTTGAAGACTTCGCATCCGCTGCTGCGAGGGCGCTTTCATCAAGAAGTGGCTTCATCGGGTTCGACAGCTCGCTCAGCGACGGAATATCCGTCTTCTCCGTCTCCCCACTATCCTCAGCGTCTGCATCCTTGCCATCGTCGCGCTGCTCGACCTCGGCGTCCAGGGCGACATCATCTCCATCCTCACGTTCTTCATCGTTGGCCTCGGTGTCAGCGGGGGCAGAAATAGGCTCCGGGTCGGCCTCTGTTGCACTCTCCGCATCAGTAGCTGCCTGAGGCTCGTCGTCCACATCAATGGCCTCCGTGGCCGAGCGACTCGCCAACACCCGTCGGGTCTGGTTCAGGAAGTCGAGGATGCGGTTCGCTTGGTCAGTGATGCAGCCGTCGCAGAACCACGACCCGCTTGGTGCCTATTGGACAGAAAATGCCATGTCTCACGTCAGTTCCTATCGGTCAGTTGTGCAGCAACTCTAGCGACTCTATACCTTGTCCAGGACAGGATGTGCGCACTGCAAGTGTGTGCGGCGCTTGCACGCCGTGCAGGTGGCAAAGTCGCTCGTCGCTTCCTTCTTACAACTCGTGCATCGCTGGAGCTGTGGAGCGAAGACATGGCTCGTTAGTCGTGATACTGGGGACCCTCTGTTCGCCATCGCATCCACGCACCGCCGTCGCCAACTGACGCGCCGAATCGGCCGTGGTGCTCGTCGCAGACGATCCCGCGGCGCTCGCCTTTGTAGTCGTCGTGGCCGCGACACCTCCTGCTTGGGCGAGCTTCTTGTCTTTGTTGACTGTCCGCGAGTTGGGGCCGCGCTTGCGGATGTTGAGGCGGTCCTTGATGTCCTTCAGACTCTCGCCAGACGCGGCCGAGAACATGGTGGACCAGCCAGCATCCGTCTTGAGCGCTGAGGGGAGAAACAAGACGCGTCCGCGTCGTCAGGGAGGGCCGGGATGGAGAGGGAGCGCGGGGGACCATGGGGGGAAACGTACAGGGGTTGAGCGTGCGCTTCATCTGCAGCGCGCAGGGCACGGGCGAGATGTAGATCGTGTCCTTGAAGCGGATGGAGCCGTCCGTGAGGAGGTCGGCGTACACGCGCTTGCGGTAGTACGACACATAGAGCTTCTTGGCGCCTGCGGGAAGGAGGGAGAAGGGGGAAACGCGTTTAGTCCTCCAGTCTCCCGTATCGCACTCCTACCAGTATCACACGCGAACGCACCTGGCGTGAGAAGCTTCTCATCGATGAGCTGCATCAACACGGGGCGAGCGTCTCCCTGTCGCACGCACATACACGCCGTGTGAGTCTCAAGCCACCAGGACGTTGGTTGTTCCAACGGCGTTTCCCCGCGCTCCCGGGGCCGCCCAAGAGCCGGAAACGCACCATTTTGACGGCGGCGTAAGTTCCCTTCGTCCGTTAACGTTCGATTCGGCCGTCTCCCTCGCAGTTAGTCGCGTCAAGCGTCTTCTCGCCGACCACGCGCCTCGTTCCCAAGGGCGGTTCTCGCTCTCTTGGCGTGCGTCGATGCGATGGGCGCTCAAGCGAGTGTGGGTCTGGGCGCCAAAATGGAGGTCATCACCGTGTGTATCCTGTAAAGTACGATTTCCGCCAAATTGAATCTGAGTCTGAGAATTGAGATAATTCGGAGTGATGGTGCGGCATAATTTATGTCTACACACAAAATGTGACCGCACACAATATATTGAATGATGGTCATTTGATGGGCAAGTCCCTTGTTCGCACCAAAGATGTCCCTCGTGGAAAGTGGATCCGCGCATCTCTCCGCATTTTCGCATCTTCGACAATCCATCCAACGGCGAGAACCAAGCGACGATGCCGTCCAGCGCCAGCGCCGCCGCCGCGGGCTCAGCGGGGCTCGGGCGGCTGCCCATCGACACGTACCTCAAGTACAAAAAACACACAAAATGCTTCCTCGACTGGCTCGATCGTGCGCACCGCGTGGGCGTCGGCGCGTCGCCGCACGGCCCAACGGGGCTCGACCTGTTCGAACAGGTTGTGGACGCCATCGCGCGCGAGCCGACGGCGCTGCCGCCCTCGCAGCTGCGCTTCTGGCCGCGCGCCATGGAGGCGTGCGAGTCGGCGATCACGCTGCGCGCGCACTCGGCGCAGTTCTTCCCCATGGACTCGGAGAGCGCCGGCTCGCACGCGCACTTCCTCCAGCGGCTCCGCAAGTGGTTCAAGAAGCTTCAAGACACGGCCAAGCCTATGCCCGAAGGTGCGGAACATGATGGTGAAAATAAGAGGAAGATCGACTTTTCCAACTACTACGAGGTGCTCGCGCTGCCGGACGACTATTTCCCGGACGAAGACGACTCGACGTGGGCGACTGGTGAGCTGCTGGCGAGTAGTCCGCCAATGTCAGAGGCCGAACGCAAGCGACTGTTCGACGACGCATTCACTGAGGACCTGAACGCCGAGCTGGCGTGTCTGTTCATGGAGCTGGAGGAGCTATCCGAGGCCGTGTACGCCGCGTTCTTTGCCGTGAAGCAGCAGACGAAAACGCTCGTGGAAGCCACGGCGGTGGCCAAGATTGCGATCGACCGCGCCGCGTCGGTGATCGCCAAGCTGCAGCTACGATACCCTTCGATTCGCGACGCCCAAAGCCTCATGTGCATGATTCAAACACGCATTTCGGAGCAAGCGCTGACGCAGCAGCTCGTGACCGTACTTCAGGCGTGGTATCCGAGCGAGCGGCACGGGCCAGCGAAGTACCTGTATGTGCCGGGCACGATGCTTGTCGACACGATGTGGGTGGCGCGCGCGCTGATGAGCTTTGTGACAGCGATCCCGACGGACCCAAACTCGAAACTCGTGATTCGCGATGGCTTTTTTGGCCACACATACAGCGAAGAAGACACCCCGCATTACACGGCGCCCGACATGACCTCGATGCCCGCCTTCTTCTCCCAGCAGCTGCCGCTCCTATTCAACGTGCTTCTCGCGAACCGGGCCAGCGGCATCCAAACCGACACCAGTTCATTCACTGGTTGGTTTCTGGATCAGTTTGAGCGCTTCTTTACGACCCGCAAGGTGTCGGTCCACCTCGTGTTCGTGTGCGTTTGCTGGATTCGATCTGTTGCAGCGCTTCAAGGTCACGCTGGCCTCGGCCGAAACGTGAGCCTCACGATCATGCACCGTTGGGACCTCGAGAAGCGAATTAGTGACTCGATCGTCAACGGAGAAGTACGTCGCGCCGACCCGTCGCTCCACAAAGAGATGGAGGAGGCGCTTGAGAACATGCAGCAGTCGGAGAAGGCGCAGGCGCTGTTGAGAGCCAATCCTTTGCTCGCGGGGCTCATGCTTCTTGATCACCAGTTCCGCTTCTTGCACCTTGGAACGGAATCGACGTTGATCACATCTCGCTTCCGCGCGTTCTGCCACGTATACTCGGCTCTTCGCGATCGACAACTGCTCGACGGTATTCCGTTTTTCGAGGAAGCGCTTCGCGTGTACGAGCGCGCCGTCTTCACGCCGTCTCGCGCCGCCGCCACCCAAGGATCATTCTTTCGCACGTATCTTGTGAGCTCGCATCTGACGGACGCTGCCGTTGACGCCATGCTACACCGACGCCCAGCTCCGCCGGAGCGGTATAACACGCGCGTTCGCGAGTTCTTCCACATCAAGGATCTTTCTCGAATCTTCAAGCTGCTCAAGGAGAATGACTACTCGGTCTTACCGCTCGAAGCGACGAACGCGTCGTGGAAGGTTCTGCTGGAAAGCGTGTCGGACCTGGCCACGGAGGAGTTGTTCAATTCGCGAGTGCTGTCGCGTGATATGCTCAAGCTGACCGATGACCTCACCGACCTGTTCGAGACGCTGTGTGATATGCTGGGGCGCCGCGCCGATGCCGATCAAATCATCGCGGATGGGTTTCCAGGCCAAACAGCTCAGTACGCGAGGAACCGAGCCTTAGAGGACGTTGTTGTGATGCCCCTCCTACCTCTTCTGGACTGCCTCAACCTGGATGGCACGACTCGTGTGACGGCCGACACGTCCGATCTCCTTCAGCACGAGAGCGTCCGCCAAGTTCTTGGCACTAGCTTAGGTGCGGAAATGACCCTCAGCTACAGCCGTCGAGCTGCTGAGATCATTTCGAGACGATTCGTCCGACGCGATCCGATTGACATCGAGACAAGATATTTCAGCTTCCCGCCGACGCCGAATTGGTCGTCGCTTGAATTTGGCGACGTATCGATCCACAGCGAAGCTCAAGGTGCGACGACTCACACGACGTTCATTCACCTTCTCGAAATGATGGAGGAGAGTGAAGGCCCATTAAAGCAAGAAGAAGAGGAGGAACTGAAGCGCCTTGTAATCCGCGACCCCGGCATTCTCGCGATTGCTACGATGGATGAGCTCTGCAGTCTCTTCCACCACGCCGCCGCAGGACCTGCGCGCGACCGGCGCCTTGTGGAGTGGATGCATCAAATGGGTGCGCTCCACTTCCAGCCAAAACACTGTCGTCACCGCCCCGGCCCCGGCCAGCTTCGTTCGCTGGGCATGCCGACCAGCCAATTGTGGTGGAGTGCTGGGGATTTTCTCCAAGTGTTCCCGAACTTGACCAGTGAGAGAGAAGATTTGTGTGAGTTTTAGGATAACAGAAAAACAGTAGGAG